>CP125978.1:59907265-60078724 GCA_030063025.1 Avena longiglumis | reverse complement strand
TTGTTCGTCTCCTCTTCAAATAATGGACCGCGTGAACGTGAACGCCAGGAAGAAGCTCCACTCCCGTAGCGTCTTGGGGTCTTTGCCTTGGACCTGGGATGAGTCGTTGGGCAGCTCCTGTACTTGTAAGTACACCGGCAGCAGGCTCCACGCACTGAACCTGTACATCCGACGCCGAGCAAAGGCTGAGCATGATGTAGTCAAAAGGCTGCATCTATGGAGAGTCCAGACGGTAGCTAGCTAGGAAGACTCCTACAGCTTACAATCTCGCTAGTTCTTAATTTGGAGTCCATCAGCTATTCTGGTTTCAGTACCAACACGTGATGCTAGTCCATGAACCTATAAAATAAAGCAAAGAGGCATACATGTATGCATATAGAAGTAGTATACTTGTATCCACGACTATCAAATACCATTCACAGTGTTTTAACTGTTATTCGATACAAAATCGCGTCGAACATCGACGATATGATCTTTTAGCTATTATATATATAGAAGGGCATGGTTTTTGATACATTGTCTCAGGGGATTATTGCGTTGGAGATGAGTTTTCCTACAGGACTTGATGTGTGTTTCTTGCTAGCTTAATTAGTTGAGTTTGGTTAGAATCCATGATATTAACAAATTATTTTGAGCACCAAAAAATGTTAGGTTGTAAAATGAACTAATTCTACATATGCATTGTTTGCCTATGATGGATTATCTCTGTCATTTTTATTTACTCATGTAATATAGCACACCATTTTGTTCACTGAATAATACAATCTTTGGATGCATGAGGTAAGTTTCACACTTTTCTTTTTTATAGGTATTTCATCGTTGTCGATGATATATGGGATGTGAATGCTTGGAAAACAATCAGATTTGCTCTAATGGGTAGTAAATGCGGAAGTAGAATAATCACTACTACGCGCAATGCCAGTGTCTCTAGAGAATGTTGCTCTTCTAATGATGACATGGTTTATAACATGAAACCTCTCTCCAATGGCGACTCTCAGCGACTTTTTTATAACAGAATATTTCAAGGGGATAACATGTGTCCTCCTGAATTTGAAGAAGTATCGATGAATATCTTGAAAAAATGTGCTGGGGTACCATTGGCCATTATTACTCTAGCCAGTCATCTAGCTAGTAATCAACAAATAAAACCCATTAGTCAATGGTATGTTTTGCTCAACTCTATTGTTACTGGACTTACAAAAGGAGATACTAATTTGGAGGAGATGAGGAGGATATTATCTTTCAGCTACTATGATCTCCCTTCTAATCTGAAGACTTGTCTATTATATTTGAGTATATTCCCTGAAGACTATGAGATTGATAGAGACCGGTTGATAAGAAGATGGATTGCAGAAGGTTTTATCCAAGGTGATAACTTATTTGATCTTGGGGTGAGTTACTTCAACGAGCTTGTCAACAGAAGCATGATACAACTGTCAAACTTTGATTATTTTGGTGAGCCAGAAAGTTGTCGTGTGCATGACATGATGCTGGATTTAATATGTGACTTGGCCAGTGAAGAAAACTTTGTCACTATAATGGATTTTATCAAGGTAGACACGCCTTTTGAAAGAAAGGTCCGCAGGTTGGCCGTCCAAAAGGCGGACCTCGCCAACACTCGTCTAGCTACCGGTAGCATCTCACAAGTGAGGTCGTTCACCATTTTTAGTCCTGCTATTAATGAGATGCTTCCTCTATCAAGATTTGAAGTTTTGCGTGTATTGGACCTAGAAGATTGTGATCTTGGGGGAACTAGTGGCCATCTTAACCTCAGTTTTGTTGGCGATTTATTGCACCTGAGATACCTAGGGCTAAGGAATACAAAACTCCGTAAGATCCCGACAGAAATAGGAAAGCTATTGTTTTTGCAGACATTTGATTTGGAAGGGGTACATGAGGATGCAAAAGAATTGCCGGCAAGTGTTGTCCAACTGAGAAATCTGATGTACTTATATGTGAATCGTGGTACATATCTTCCAGTAGGGTATAAGAATCTGACGTCTCTCCAAGAGCTAAGATACCCAAAGTTTACAGAAGATGGTTATCCGGAAGAGCTGGGCTACCTGACCGAGCTGAGGGTGTTGGAGTTTTGTTTGCCAGCAATGTATCCTCCAGATAAGCTTCTTATTCTGTTTGAGTCTTTAGGTAAACTGCACAAACTGCAGAATCTATTTATTACCAGTGATGATTACGAGGAGATTGATAACTTGGGCGACTGGGTGCCCTTTTCACGACAACTCCGTCGCCTTTCGTTGAGAGGGTGGTACCAGGCGATGCCGACAGGGATTAGTTCTTCATCCCTTCCTCTTCTTTCCTGCCTAGGTATATCTGTCCATCAAGTGCGACTGGAGGACATTCAGGTCCTTGGTACTCTGCCGGCTCTTCGTTATCTCTACCTGGAGTCTGACAACGTGGACGTGGACACCGCCACAGAACAAGAGCGTGAAACAGAAAGGTCGTTCATGCTTAGGGCTGATGCGTTCCCTCGTGTGATACACTGCGGGTTCCAGCATGTTTTATTTGCTCCCCATATGTTCCCGAGAGGAGCTATGCCCATGGTTAGGGTACTGCGTTTCGGTCTCCTGGTGTCAGATATTCTCAGCGGTGGTGACTGGGACTTGTTCTTAAGGAACCTCCCTAGGCTCGATGAAGTACATATTAAGCTTCACGGTATACAATTAAGCTATACTACTAGGTATTATGCAACGACTGCTGTGGAAAGAGCGGGATACAACCATCCCAACCGCCCCTTGACAAGGACCTGGAACCTGACAATTCTCCCACGCAAACAAACGTGTATGCATTCCCATCTTCATGTCTTTAATTACTTCCGGTTTCCTTGTTTCCACTCATTCCTTCTTTTTCAATTGCAGCCTCAGGACCGCAGGTAACGTGTGTCTAGTGTGAACTGTATCTGATTCTCGATCGTCTCTGCCTGCCTGCCTTTAATTGCAGCTATGTACCTGTACTTGATGGTCGCTGTCATTTCTCCACCTCCACCGTTGCCCCACGAGTACTTAATCCGTGTTCCCTTGTGTGCGTCCTGCATCTTGCTTCCGTCAGTTAAAGAACCATTAGATTCAATTCCCTTGTGTGCGTCATGCATCTTGCTAGCTTATAGCTACCTTGGCTCATTATCAAGTCTCCTTTTCCAAGGAGGAGCTTACTTTATGTTGCAATTCTGGCTTGTACGTGATTTAATATTGTATTGTTATTATTCGATTTCCCACATAGCTTGCAGTTTCCAGACACCTTTCCTTCCTCAAAAAATCATCTAGATAATAAAGGTGGCTTTCCCTTCGGATCGATTTCGTGGTTTGCATTTTCTATTTAGCTAGTGTTGCGTCATATTTTTCTGCATATGCGCTGAGCTATTGTGCTAGTTGGTCCGCTTATTAATTCAGTCTACTCTCTTGTTTATTACTAAGGGTGTGTTTGGTAGCCCAGGGCTATCCAGAAAATCTCATATTTTGTTTTTTGGCAGATCGGGTCGGTTTCCCTTAGTTATGCCCACTTGATACGAAAATAGTTCCTCGGCCCTGTCCGGTTGCGAAACTCGAATCGAGCTTCACAACTCGGCGGTGTTGATTCGAGCTTCACAACTCGGCGGTGTTGGAGTCTCCCCGACGCCGCCCACCCAACAGGTCTCTACGCCCTCATTTCCTCTCGCCCCTAACCCGCACCTCCTACCTCCCTCGTCCTTGTCCCTATCCCCGATGTTCCTCTCCTCTTGTCCCCTGGCTCGACCCTATCCACGCACCCTCCTCTCTCCCTCTAGTTCCGGTGGCGACCTCTTATGGCGGTGCGTCATGACCTCCTTTGACATTGGCGTCGGCGTGAGCTCTCGGTCGGGGCTCGTCCCATGTGCACAAGGCATGACAAGGCGTGCCGGCTCCTTGAGTCGGCGGCGCGCATGACCTAGCAAGGACCCGATGGATTTTTGTTTTATAGTCTAAGGACCCGATTGCTTTTTGTTTTTTTGTGGATGGACATGTGTGTTAAAACTTGGACAATAACGTGTCTGGTCTCACACGAATGCAGATATGGCTTTTGGGTAGCCCCGGGCTACCGAACACGTCCTAAATCTACTTGAGTACACTACTTCTCCTAGTGAACAGCATTTTATGTGTCGATTTGTATTATGTGATATAAGACATCATTTGTTAATATGTGAAGGAGGCGATGGTGAAGGCGAAGCAGGCGGCGGCGATGCGTTCGGCGTTGATGGCCGCACCGTACCCACCACACTTGGGAAGCCAGGCGAGGGTCGGCTCACCCGCAGGATTCTCGCCGATCTCTCCGGCCCACCAGAGAGCCGGACTACCGCTAAGCAGAGGTACTCCTCGTCTCCCGAGTTCGACGACGGCTTCAACCCCAATGTGATCTTCCGTGCCGGCCGCGCTTCCTCCCGGCCTTCAAGGCCGACATCAACCTCCCTACTCCGCCTCCCACAGACGCAAGCCCCACTGCTGGCACGCGGGCGCTTTCGGAGCTTCGGCGCCATGACCGACGCCAAGTAACTCGTTCGGCGAATGTCGGGCGCCTTCCGGCGCAAGATGATTGGCCGGTCGGCATATGGAGGACCTTATCGCAACAGGCTCGGCGATGAACCACCCCTCCTTCTTCACGGGACACTCGCCTGAGTCTCTCAAAGAGCAAGGACGACATCTACAACCCCGAGGCCCCGGCCGCTGCTGCCAGCGAAGGAAGACCTGAGTTCGGCCAGAAGAAGGCGAAGATGCTCAAGGCCGCCGGACCTCCCGCCGAGCGTCTCCAGGCTTCGATCGAGAAATGCCTCGCCACGAGGGCGCAGCCGAGAAGAGGGCGAGAAGAGCGAGAGGCCGGAAGAAGCCGACGAGACACAAGGGAAAAGGTGGCCCTCATCAAGGCCAACCTCGAGAAGAAATCCAACCTCGCCGAGAAGAAGACCACGCCGCCAAGAAGCGCAACACGGACCTCAAGTTCCTCATAGGCGGCGGACACGTCGAAGATGAGCTCGCCGGTCAAGGCTCGCACATGGCGCAATGTCGCACCATCCCGCAGGGCATGATCACGGCTTCCCTTCCTCTGCCGAACGTGCTCGCGAACGCTCTCACGCCGAGCTCTGCTTCGACTTCCTCCAACCTGGGGGCCTTCACCGGCGAGATGGACGACGACGCCGCGTCGGCCACGTCGCAGGAGCCCATCCCCATCGACGACTGAGAGTTGTTTCCCCTGTTATATAATAAAAATCATCGCGAACTTGTGGGCGTGCACTGCCGAAAACCTTGTACAAGCACTCGAAGGAACGATAACGAATCAAATATATAGCCGTTTTGTGTTCGCGGATTGGCACGGGTATCTGAGTAGGAACCTGACGTCTGCGCCGAAAAACTTGCGCCGTCCGGCCAAAAAAATATCCGGATTTTGGCCTGGATTCCGCCAATGAGTGAAGATGCTCTTAGCTTATAGCTTACAGGAACTCCGCAAGGTATATGTCCTGTCACTCAGTCCTAGATCCCAGGGGCATCATGTACAAAGTCAAAAAAAAAAGGGAGCAACATGACAGGTAAACAGAAGGTGAGTTGGACCCGGTCTTTTTGACCCATTCTTCCCAAGCTACTACTCGGCAGCGGTGTTTTGCTTGGGACAACACACGAAAGGAGCGCAAAGAAGCACAGGGACAGCAGGGGTTTTCCAAACCTGGCGGGCGTAAAATCAGTGCAGAAGCACAGGTGCTTCTCCTTTGGGCGTAAAATCATCCGTTACAAAAGCCAAGAGTGAATTTTGTGCAGATTTTTTGGTTAGGATCGCGAGCCGACCGAGCTGAGCCACAAGCCTGACAAGCGAAGCCTCGAGCCTAACTTAAAAAAATTACTAGCAAGTCGAGCCAGGCTTGGCTTGAGTTTTCCCGAGCTTGACCGAGCCGAGTCAGCCTGCTCGGCTCGGCTCGTTTCCACCCCTACAGATAGCCGGATAATATTTTCAGAATTTTAGACATTTTGAAATATTTTCTTATTGCAGTGGGCATCTACAACAAAGTGGATTTTCTAACACTTGTTCTTATGCCTTGTCCTTTCGGATTTTTTATTAGTTGTTCGGTGAGAGAGTGGATGCCGGATAGTTTGTCTTGTCAGGACCGTGTCCCAGACACCACTGTTTGTCCGGCAATTTAGATTCCCACATTTTGAAATCAGCCTCTCATACTATTTTGGAGTATGATGTTGCAAAATATATATATTTCATGATATTAAAGCTGATGCGAAAATCATTACTTCTTTTTTAGGCAAAAAAAAATCATTACTTTTAGAGAACTGTCATTTATCTTTCCTGTCAAACTGCCACGACCTCTAATGCAGTGTACTCCTATGTCCTAACATACACATGATCGGTTCGTACTGATCAGAGTTTTTGAACACGTGTTAATCAGCTTTGAGTTTTTCTTCTAGATGTCCGATCTGTTCAGTGCATCCAGTACATGCATTATTAGCTTCCTGTACGTTTCCGTACATTAGTGCATGTATATATGGATCGACTTTGCATTTTCTCTAACCACCGATCAGCTTTGGAGTCAGATTCTAGCTAGTAGAGGCTAGCTTTCCATATCCCGATACTATATAGGAGTCCTGGACCGATTAAATTGTTAACAACTGCTAAAAAAAACATCATCAGATTAAATTTTTAAATTGTAACATGGACTCGAACATGTACACGAACATATATGTGATACGGGATCACGTTTGGCAACAGTCCTGAACATATACTCCGTGAGTGTGCCAAAGATGTGAGACCTGCCACGTTCGTACGTGTTACGTAATTAAATTACTGTGTTATACTTACTCTGATTGTCCTATTAAATCCTAGCCGTAAATTATGCATCACATATAAACGAGTTGTTAGCATAAAACTAGCACAATGGCCCTCGCAAATGCGAGGGCATCATCTTCATATCTTTTTGAATAACTTCAACAGTTGGATAAAATAACAAAGTGTGTGCACGGAGTTCATGTAACTTTGGTGGACCATTGGATTGTTTGGATGGTGTCAAAGAAGGGGTTTAAGTTGAAGATCAGTGATTCAAGTTGATGCTTTATAGGAATTGACAATGTTGTGATTCTTGTCATTTTTAAGTAATTGGTTATGCGCATCCTTGAATTTCTGTTTGGTTGATTATAATAATTATATTGTCCACTGAATATATATGATTTAAACAAATAAAAAACACAACATTCTAGGATGAACAACTAAATAATGAGAATTTTTTGTTTACCTCATCCACATATTCCTCACCCTAATTTACTCTAGTCGTATGGAATATAAATTACATTTACACCATCAATTTTGAAATACATGGATCTTAGACATAGATACCACCATATCGAAGATGCAATTTCGAAAATAATTCTTTACCCACATGCTATAGAAACGTTACACTCAATGAAATGCCTTTCAAATAGTGTGCGGTAGTTGAAAAAAAACTTCAACTATCTTATTTTCTAATAACCCCTTGGTTTAAACCCTTGTATGGTTGAACTTTTGGTAATTCACACGCTGCATATATAAAGCTTTACATTGATCGAAATTTGTCAGGATTAATTTGACATATTTAAAGCATGATAAGTTTATAACAATGGCATACTTAAAGCCAGTTATAGAGATGCGGTAAATAAATAACATACTACTAATTCATATTATCATCCATACATAGATTTTTTAACATGGAATAATCAATGTGTTGGATATATTGACATGCTTAATGTAAGCCAAAAACAACCGGAAAAACGTCATCGAGGAGTCATAATATTATCTCCAAATAAGTTGGTAATTGTAAAGAAAATATTTATGTCAAGAATGAAATTTATTTTTCTCTCTAACTCAAAAGAAACACAATGTGCAGAGATAATAAAAAAATCATATTTCAAACATTTTTCTATATACAACTGTGTTGGCATGCATATGTTATCTTTACACCAATTTCATTTTTTCTTGTGAAACTTTCTCCTATTATCTGAAAATGGATAATCAGATAAATTCAAGATTTTATAAATGTATTACTTCACTTCTATCAGTGTGGAAGTCGGGTGGATGTCTTTCCATTGGGAATCATCCGACCTTTGCCACGAACTTAGGTCAATAATAATAACTTTAGATAGATAAGATTCTTCTTGCATCTCCTTCATATATTTTATGTTTTTTAGATTTGATGTGCTTGGTGGCATTGGGAGACACTGCCTTGATATGACAAAAAATATATTAGACTAAATCCATTGATCTAATTGTCAAAAATATAGTTTATTCATACTTTTATAGCGAAAAATAGTTGATGGTCATATCTTGTACTCCCTCCGACCCATATTAATTGACTTGGATTTATCAAATTTTGGATGAACCTATATACGAAATGGTGTCTAGATTCATCCAAATTTTGACAAATCCAAGTCAATTAATATGGGTCGGAGGGAGTATAATATTTCTACATCTGCACATTTTATATGTTGTACTACATATTGCAAATTAGTTGACGCGGTGCATGTGCATCTTGAGGAAACATTATCTTTGGGTTCAAGCATCTTATGAGTGGTTGTGATCATATTTCCTTGTGTATAGTACCACAATTATATTCTAGAAACAATCAATACAAAAGTATTCTTAGAGCATATCTTTGGGACTATTGTGATGCAGAGATTTCAGCTATTAAAAAATAACCATTATGTCATTTTTGTATGTGCAAACATGTTTAGTTCTCTATGAAGAGGGGAATTTATACATCTTCCCAAGTAAACATAGAAAAAAATTAATGCATCTAAAAATATGGGTCAGAGAAAAAGTGATAGGAATTTGTTGGTACTTTTAAAACAATATGTATAAGATATAACACATTGACAATTCATACATGAAAATTTCCAAGTCTTCAATTGGCATTGTGTTAGTACTTGTGTGGTGTTCCAAAATAAAAAATATTCAGTATCCTTCAAAACATACGTGGCTATGGATCTCTAAAGATATACATGATTTTATAATTTAATTACTTCACTTCTATCAGTGTGGAAGTTGGGTCGATGTCTACGCGCCAAGAATCATGTGTTGTCAACATGTTGTCACCTATTGATGTGAACAAACCTTGGTCAATATCTTTTGCTCTTCATGTCCTATTTAAACCGATTTTTAAAGATTTCACTTCTGTTTGGATGATTACCAATCCTTTGGCATGCATAAGTTAGTTTATCACCAAGTAGTATAATGTATTTTTTATTCTGACGAATTTCTCCTATTATCTGAAAACTGATATTCAAATAAATTTGTATATTTTAGAAGTTTATTATTTTACTTCTATCGGTAGTGGACGTCTGCTCGATGCCTTTGTGTTGGGAATCGTCCGATGTCAACATTGTGTGACATGTTGACCTTTGCCACAAACATAGGACAATATTGTTCTCCCTCCATCTCATTCAACTTGCATAAGTTTATCTACACCATGTAGTATAGTAAATTTAACGATTTTTCTCCTATTATCTAAATACGAATAATTAGATAGATTCAACAATATCGATTCTCTTTTATTATTTTTGTTGTGATGATTTTCTCCTATATTACTTTTGGACGCATGGTTAGATAGATTCTTAGATATTTGTTATATGGAAAAACAATTTGACTATTTTATCTATTAATAAGATAGGGAGCCTATCTTACCATGATAAATGTCATCACCCTTTTATTAATGAAAATGATATAGTAGGGAGTCTTCCCCGAGAGCGTCGATTTGGTGGATGTCCACCACGGTGGACTTTATTTTTCCTCCAAAATTTCAAATTTAAAGATATAAAATCCAAAAAATACCAGGATGCAGATAGTGGTTTATAATACGCGTGTGCAAAAAATCATCTGAATTTTTCTGTAGTTTGGCCTGAAAAAAGAGAAATTTTATATCTAGGCGTAAATAGTGCAATTTTGAATAACCCTAAGTTTTTCCAGAATTTGTGATATTTTTCTTTTTTGTTGCACCCGAAATACAAAGTATTTTCTGTTGAAAATTTGTATACATGTATTTCATATTGTAAGCAACACGAAGAAATTTATTTTTAAAATATTTTATGCTTTTTGAAAATTCAAAAAAGTCCATCATGGAGCACGTGCTCCATATGGATTCTCCGGTCTTTCCCTACTGTATTTATGTCAAGAAAAAATAGAGTTTCTTTCTCCCGTGGGGAGTTTTTTTTTCTTCACATGCACGTGAATACAGATGCCATATTTTACACGTTGGAATTGGAATACAACATTCCTTGTTTTCATATTTATTTTCCTCGTTTCTTTTTTGACTCGTGGAGGGGTTGTTGTTTTCAACCGTGGTGGCTTGTAATTTGTGCGCTGAAATCAAGACTGCTGCCGGCGTGTTGTCAACAAAAATTAATCACGATGGATTCTAGCATCATCGCGATGGATTCTTATGAGATAAGGTGAAAAGAAATCATTTAAAAATATCCGGAAAGAAATAAGTTCGGATTCCGGTTCCACTTAAGCTCCAGGCTTCAGTAGGGCTGCAGATGCGGGGCCCACTTAGGCCCGCAAAACATGACAGACAATACAAATTGTACTATATTGAAACTGTTCTACAAATTGTACTAACCTGACATGAACTGTACTAAATTGACTGCTCGCTTACCCGTCCCGCTTGCAACCCTAGGCTTCAGGCGCAATTAAAGGTTACGTGACTTTCTTGGATAAAACAGGAACACCTTCTTTAACAACATCAGATGTGTCTACGTATATCTTTCCCGTTCGTTCGTTTCATTACGGGAATAACCAAATAGGCCGACGGCCTTTTTATACGCCGACGGCAAAATGTCGGGAAAGAACCACTGCTCACAATTAAGAGATCGAGCAGAAGGCTGTTAGGAATAGTAATCCCGATAGGACACGGAACGGTGTCGTGTGCGTGTGTGTTCCGAGTAGGACTAGTAGTCCAACACTTATTCGTATTGACGTTGCGTAGTAGCCTTGTAAGACAACCGTGAGATTCAATACAAACAACAGGACCGAGAGGGCCCTGTAGCCATCAACATTGTTTTTCCTGGTACGTACTCGTGTGAGTTGAGAGGGCTAGTTCTTTTGATCAGTCTAGATAGCTAGCTTGCTGATCGTTGTTAGCTGGTTCTTATACGTGCGCGCAACTCGCCGGAATACTTCGCCGTCGTCACGCCGGACTGCACTCGGCGTTTGGGGCTGGGCCAACAATTGGTATCAGAGCCTCACGGAGGATCTTGCTCATGCATCTTGCTCGCGTAACATAGTAATAAAATCCGGATCTGGTGCCTCGACGGTCATGGGAAATAATTCAGAGTTGCCAAGCATATATATTAAGTTAATATGCGTTGTGCTAGGACTACGAACCAAGATGAACTTACGACGATGTTAGTTCTTTTGTACATAATAGGCTGAGTCTTGTTCTTACGACATGTGATGCTAATTTTGGGGATAGGATGAGGTTATGATAATTTAGCTATTATAAGGACATTCTTTTTTGTTACATTGTCTCCGGGAAGTGTTGCCTTGCATATGAGTTCTTAGATGTGTATTGCTTGCTATATTTGTTAGTTGTGTCCAATTTGGTTGCATAATAGTAAAGTCCATTTGTAGTAACAACTTCTACTAAGCACCAAAAAGTGTTTAGTTAAAAATAAACTAATCTACATTTGTGTGCGTTTGCCCCTAATGATTTTTGTTACTCATTTTAAATTTCCTTATGTCAGCATTAGTCTTTGTTGGTCATTGAATAATACAATCTTTGGATCCTTGAGGTTACTCTCATATTTTCTCTATTGTAGGTACATGATAGTTGTCGATGATATATGGGATGTGAGTTCATGGAAAACAATCAAATATGCTCTGACTGGTAGGAAATGCGGAAGTAGAATAATCACTACTAGCCGTAGTGTCAGTGTTTATAGAGAATGTTGTTCTTATGATGATGATATGGTTTACAACATGCAACCTCTCTCTGATGACGACTCCAAAAGACTCTTCTATAACAGAATATTCTCAAGAAATAATGTGTGTCCTACTGAATTACAACAAGTATCGATGAATATCTTGAAGAAATGTGTGGGGATACCATTGGCCATTATTACTCTAGCCAGTCATCTCGCCAGTAATCAACAAATAAAACCCATTAGTCAATGGTATGCTTTGCTCAACTCTATTGGTACCTGACTTACAAAAGGAGATACTAATTTGGAGGAGATGAGGAGGATATTATCTTTCAGCTATTATGATCTCCTTCTCATCGAAGACTTGTTTATTATATTTGAGTGTTTTCCCAGAAGACTATGAGATTGACAGAAATCGGTTGATAAGAAGATGGATTGCAGAAGGTTTTATCCAAGGTGACAACTTATTTGATCTTGGGGTGAGTTACTTCAACGAGCTTGTCAACAGAAGCATGATACAATTGTCAAACTTTGATTATTTTGGTGAGCCAGAAAGTTGTCGTGTGCATGACATGATGCTGGATTTAATATGTGACTTGGCCAGTGAAGAAAACTTTGTCACTATAATGGATTTTATCAAGGTAGACACGCCTTTTGAAAGAAAGGTCCGCAGGTTGGCCGTCCAAAAGGCGGACCTCGCCAACACTCGTCTAGCTACCAGTAGCATCTCACAAGTGAGGTCGTTCACCATTTTTAGTCCTGCTATTAATGAGATGCTTCCTCTATCAAGATTTGAAGTTTTGCGTGTATTGGACCTAGAAGATTGTGATCTTGGGGGAACTAGTGGCCATCTTAACCTCAGTTTTGTTGGCGATTTATTGCACCTGAGATACCTAGGGCTAAGGAATACAAAACTCCGTAAGATCCCGACAGAAATAGGAAAGCTATTGTTTTTGCAGACATTTGATTTGGAAGGGGTACATGAGGATGCAAAAGAATTGCCGGCAAGTGTTGTCCAACTGAGAAATCTGATGTACTTATATGTGAATCGTGGTACATATCTTCCAGTAGGGTATAAGAATCGACGTCTCTCCAAGAGCTAAGATACCCAAAGTTTACAGAAGATGGTTATCCGGAAGAGCTGGGCTACCTGACCGAGCTGAGGGTGTTGGAGTTTTGTTTGCCAGCAATGTATCCTCCAGATAAGCTTCTTATTCTGTTTGAGTCTTTAGGTAAACTGCACAAACTGCAGAATCTATTTATTACCAGTGATGATTACGAGGAGATTGATAACTTGGGCGACTGGGTGCCCTTTTCACGACAACTCCGTCGCCTTTCGTTGAGAGGGTGGTACCAGGCGATGCCGACAGGGATTAGTTCTTCATCCCTTCCTCTTCTTTCCTGCCTAGGTATATCTGTCCATCAAGTGCGACTGGAGGACATTCAGGTCCTTGGTACTCTGCCGGCTCTTCGTTATCTCTACCTGGAGTCTGACAACGTGGACGTGGACACCGCCACAGAACAAGAGCGTGAAACAGAAAGGTCGTTCATGCTTAGGGCTGATGCGTTCCCTCGTGTGATACACTGCGGGTTCCAGCATGTTTTATTTGCTCCCCATATGTTCCCGAGAGGAGCTATGCCCATGGTTAGGGTACTGCGTTTCGGTCTCCTGGTGTCAGATATTCTCAGCGGTGGTGACTGGGACTTGTTCTTAAGGAACCTCCCTAGGCTCGATGAAGTACATATTAAGCTTCACGGTATACAATTAAGCTATACTACTAGGTATTATGCAACGACTGCTGTGGAAAGAGCGGGATACAACCATCCCAACCGCCCCTTGACAAGGACCTGGAACCTGACAATTCTCCCACGCAAACAAACGTGTATGCATTCCCATCTTCATGTCTTTAATTACTTCCGGTTTCCTTGTTTCCACTCATTCCTTCTTTTTCAATTGCAGCCTCAGGACCGCAGGTAACGTGTGTCTAGTGTGAACTGTATCTGATTCTCGATCGTCTCTGCCTGCCTGCCTTTAATTGCAGCTATGTACCTGTACTTGATGGTCGCTGTCATTTCTCCACCTCCACCGTTGCCCCACGAGTACTTAATCCGTGTTCCCTTGTGTGCGTCCTGCATCTTGCTTCCGTCAGTTAAAGAACCATTAGATTCAATTCCCTTGTGTGCGTCATGCATCTTGCTAGCTTATAGCTACCTTGGCTCATTATCAAGTCTCCTTTTCCAAGGAGGAGCTTACTTTATGTTGCAATTCTGGCTTGTACGTGATTTAATATTGTATTGTTATTATTCGATTTCCCACATAGCTTGCAGTTTCCAGACACCTTTCCTTCCTCAAAAAATCATCTAGATAATAAAGGTGGCTTTCCCTTCGGATCGATTTCGTGGTTTGCATTTTCTATTTAGCTAGTGTTGCGTCATATTTTTCTGCATATGCGCTGAGCTATTGTGCTAGTTGGTCCGCTTATTAATTCAGTCTACTCTCTTGTTTATTACTAAGGGTGTGTTTGGTAGCCCAGGGCTATCCAGAAAATCTCATATTTTGTTTTTTGGCAGATCGGGTCGGTTTCCCTTAGTTATGCCCACTTGATACGAAAATAGTTCCTCGGCCCTGTCCGGTTGCGAAACTCGAATCGAGCTTCACAACTCGGCGGTGTTGATTCGAGCTTCACAACTCGGCGGTGTTGGGTCTGTCCCGCACGTCGCTCCAGCCCAACAGGGTCTCTGCCCCACACCCTCATTTCCCTCTCGTCCCTAACCCCGCACCCTCCTACCTCCCTTCTCGTCCTTGTCCCTATCCCCGCATGTTCCTCTCTCCCTCTTGTCCCTGTCAGCTCCGACCCTATCCACGCACCCTCCTCTCTCCCTCTAGTTCCGGTGGCGACCTCTTGGCGGTGCAAGGTCATGACCTCCTTGACGGAGCGCGGCGTGAGCTCTGGCTGCGGCTCGTCCCACAGCACAGGCATGGCGGGGCGTGCCAGCGGCTCCTTGAGTCGGCAGCGGCGCCATGACCTAGCAAGGACCCGATGGATTTTTTGTTTTCTAGTCTAAGGACCCGATTGCTTTTTGTTTTTTTGTGGATGGACATGTGTGTTAAAACTTGGACAATAACGTGTCTGGTCTCACACGAATGCAGATATGGATTTTGGGTAGCCCCGGGCTACCGAACACGTCCTAAATCTACTTGAGTAAACTACTTCTCCTAGTGAACAGCATTTTATGTGTCTGATTTGTGTTAGTTATGTGATATAAGACATCATTTGTTAATATGTGAAGGAGGCGATGGTGAAGGCGAAGCAGGCGGCGGCGATGCGTTCGGCGTTGATGGCCGCACCGTACCCACCACACTTGGGAAGCCAGGCGAGGGTCGGCTCACCCGCAGGATTCTCGCCGATCTCTCCGGCCAGCTTTCAGGAGAGCCAGACGGCTGCTCGGCAGAGGTACTCCTCGTCTCCCGAGTTCGACGACGGCTTCAACCCCAATGTGATCTTCCCGTGCCCGGCGCCGCGCCCTCCTTCGGCCTTCGGCGTCGACATCAACCTCCCCTACTCCGCCTCTCCGGCGTACGCAAGCCCCACAAGCTGCCATGACCAGGCTTTTCGGAAGTTTTTTCGGAGACCGGCCAGAGACGCAACAACCTGTTCGGCGGAATGTCGCCTTCTTCCGGGCCAAGATGACGGTCGAAGCGTACATGGAGGACCTTATCGCAACAGGCTCGGCGATGAACCACCCCTCCTTCTTCACGGGACACTCGCCTGAGTCTCTCCAAGAGCAAGGACGACATCTACAACCCCGAGGCCCCGGCCGCTACTACCCGGCGAAGAGAGCTCGGCCGAAGGCGAAGATGCTCAAGGTCACGGACCTCCCGCCCGGCGTCTCGTGCCCCGAGAAATGCCTCGCCGACACGAGGGCGCAGCCGAGAAGAGGGTCGAAGAGCGAGGGCGAAAGAAGCTGATCGAGACACACGGGGAAAAGGTGGCCCTCATCAAGGCCAACCTCGCCGAGAAGAAGGCCAACTACGCCACCAAGAAGCGCAACACGGACCTCAAGTTCCTCATAGGCGGCGAGGACACGTCGAAGATGAGCTCGCCGGTCAAGGCCTAGTATATCGCGCAACGTCAGGGCCATCCTGCAGGGCATGATCACGACTTCCCCTTCATCTGCGCCGAACGTGCCTGCGCCGAACGCTCCCACACCGAGCTCTGCTTCGACTTCCTCCAACCCGGGGGCCTTCACCGGTGAGATGGACGACAACGCCGCGTCGGCCATGCCGCAGGAGCCCATCCCTATCGACGACTGAGAGTTGTTTCCCCTGTTATGTAATAAAAATCTGTCGCCGAACTTGTGGGCGTACTGTCGAACACCTTGTGGCAAGCACTCGCCGGCGGGAACGATAAAGATTCAAATATATAGCCGTTTTGTATTCGCCTGGGTACTCGGCCCAGAGTGAACCTGGCGTCTGCGCCAAAACGTCGCGTCACTGAAAAATCCGGATTTCGACCTGAGTTCGGCCAACGAGTGGAGATGCTCTTAGCTTACAGGAACTCTGCAAGGTATATGTCATGTCACTCAGTCCTAGATCCCAGGGGCATCATGTACAAAGTCAAAAAAAAAGGGAGCAACATGACAGGTAAACAGAAGGTGAGTTGGACCCGGTCTTTTTGACACATTCTTCCCAGGCTACTACTCGGCAGCGGTCGATGTTAACCACACGTTTAAGGCGCTTCCGACCAGGGAAACCTATGGGTGTAGAACGACGAGGATAATGGTCTCATGCTTGGTAGGAACAATGTCCAAATCGCTGACTGTTCCAAGCCTTGATTAATGTGAACTATCGACCAAGGCCGATAAGGTGTGTAGGGACTAAGACACGATCTCTATGTTTTGCTTGGGACAACACACGAAAGGAGCGCGAAGAAGCACAGGGACAGCAGGGGTTTTCCAAACCTGGCGGGCGTAAAATCAGTGCAGAAGCACATGCGCTTCCTTTGGGCGTAAAATCATCTGTTACAGAAGTTAAGAGTGAATTTTATGCAGATTTTTTGGCTAGGATCGCGAGCCGACCGAGCTGAGCCACAAGCCTGACGAGCCAAGCCTCGAGCCTAACTTAAAAAAAATACTATCAAGCCGAGCCAGGCTTGGCTTGAGTTTTCCCGAGCTTGACGCTGCTCGGCTCGTTTCCACCCCTACATATAGCCGGATAATATTTTCAGAATTTTAGACATTTTGAAATATTTTCTTATTGCAGTGGGCATCTACACATATGAGACAAAGTGGATTTTCCAACACTTGTTCTTATGGCTTGTCCTTTCGAATTTTTTATTAGTTGTTCGGTGACAGAGTGGATGCCGGATAGATTGTCTTGTCAGGATCGTGTCCGAGACACCACTGTTTGTCCGGCAATGTAGATTCCCACATTTTGAAATCAGCCTCTCATACTATTTTGGAGTATGATGTTGCAAAATATATATATTTCATGATATTAAAGCTGATGCGAAAATCATTACTTCTTTTTTAGGCAAAAAAAAATCATTACTTTTAGAGAGACTGTCATTTATCTTTCCTGTCAAACTGCCACGACCTCTAATGCAGTGTACTCCTATGTCCTAACATACACATGATCGGTTCGTACTGATCAGAGTTTTTGAACACGTGTTAATCAGCTTTGAGTTTTTCTTCTAGATGTCCGATCTGTTCAGTGCATCCAGTACATGCATTATTAGCTTCCTGTACGTTTCCGTACATTAGTGCATGTATATATGGATCGACTTTGCATTTTCTCTAACCACCGATCAGCTTTGGAGTCAGATTCTAGCTAGTAGAGGCTAGCTTTCCATATCCCGATACTATATAGGAGTCCTGGACCGATTAAATTGTTAACAACTGCTAAGAAAAACATCATCAGATTAAATTTTTAAATTGTAACATGGACTCGAACATGTACACGAACATATATGTGATACGGGATCACGTTTGGCAACAGTCTTGAACATATACTCCGTGAGTGTGCCAAAGATGTGAGACCTGTTCGTACGTGTTACGTAATTAAATTAATGTGTTATACTTACTCTGATTGTCCTATTAAATCCTAGCCGTAAATTATGCATCACATATAAACGAGTTGTTAGCATAAAACTAGCACAATGGCCCTCGCAAATGCGAGGGCATCATCTTCATATCTTTTTTAATAACTTCAACAGTTGGATAAAATAACAAAGTGTGTGCACGGAGTTCATGTAACTTTGGTGGACCATTGGATTGTTTGGATGGTGTCAAAGAAGGGGTTTAAGTTGAAGATCAGTGATTCAAGTTGATGCTTTATAGGAATTGACAATGTTGTGATTCTTGTCATTTTTAAGTAATTGGTTATGCGCATCCTTGAATTTCTGTTTGGTTGATTATAATAATTATATTGTCCACTGAATATATATGATTTAAACAAATAAAAACACAACATTCTAGGATGAACAACTAAATAATGAGAATTTTTTGTTTACATCATACACATATTCCTCCCCCTCATTTACTCTAGTCGTATGGAATATAAAGTACATTTTCACCATCAATTTTGAAATACATGGATCTTAGACATAGATACCACCATATCGAAGATGCAATTTCGAAAATAATTCTTTACCCACATGCTATAGACACGTTACACTCAATGAAATGCCTTTCAAATAGTGTGCGGTAGTTGAAAAAAAACTTCAACTATCTTATTTTCTAATAACCCCTTGGTTTAAACCCTTGTATGGTTGAACTTTTGGTAATTCACACGCTGCATATATAAAGCTTTACATTGATCGAAATTTATCAGGATTAATTTGACATATTTAAAGCATGATAAGTTTATAACAATGGCATACTTAAAGCCAGTTATAGAGATGCGGTAAATAAATAACATACTACTAATTCATATTATCATCCATACATAGATTTTTTAACATGGAATAATCAATGTGTTGGATATATTGACATGCTGTAACACCCTCAGAATCGGACCTATGCAAGTTTGAGCAAAATTCGCCAAACCCGCATAGAAACGATTCAAAGGTGCCCACCAGGCACTTTCGTGCGGGTGGAAAACGAAGTAATAACATTACACAACCGTCCTCGATGGGACCCACAGAACAGATATATATACAACAGCGACTCGAAGAGTCAAGAATACAAATATACGGTACAAAGATCCAAATCACCTTGAAAACGATGGGCGTCCGACTACGGACAAGATGCAAATGGGGCTAAGAGCCCTGAAGAATAACCAATGGCGTCCATAACTCGCCTGTGCCAAGCCGGAAGGGTAACCACCTTAACGGCGTCGATCTCAAAACACCTTAAACAAAGGGTGCCGACAAAGGGCAAAGGAAAAGAGGCGTCGATCACGAGGCCGATTACAGCGAGGCTAGAATTCGCGGTCCTCGCCTACATAGGTATGGTGTCGGCGGCGCGGCAAAGATGCACTAAACAACCTATAGAGACTTGATACAACTGGCGGTTATCAGAGAGGGGTAAGAATGACCTATCCGGATCCAACCTGAAGCTAACACCACAACAACCCATCCTGGTGTTTCCCCCTCGAGACCAAACGAGGAAGTCAACCGAGGAACTCACACAGTTGGCAGTTTTATTTATTCAGTTATCGTTGCAGCAATTACTAGTCAAGTTTAGATAATCATCCTGATAAAGTAAGCAGTGGGCACTTTTAGTTAACCATTCCGTTATAGTTACAGCACTTACTAATCAGATTCAGATAGCTTGAGATAAACCCAAAAACCCAGCAGTTATTGGTACTGTTATTTAGCCATTCCGTTGTAGTTGCAATATTTACTAGTCAGCTACAATGGTCGCAAGCGACAACCAAACAAGCAATGGTGGGCAGTATTAATTAGCCATTCCATTATAGTGAAGCTGATTACTAGTCATTATAAGTCAAATTTATAACAGTAAACTTTAGTTATGCTTGTCTATGATCGAGATACTGTGCTCCAAGTCGTCCATAACCGCGGACACGGCTTCCAGAAAGATTTAACCCGGCCGGGGTGCACAAATAGCAACACACACACGATCAACCTCGGAAAAACCAAATCAAAACCCAACGAGGTCTCACGACAGAGCAATCACAAGATTCAGAAATATTTCAGGGCCACCCTTGAGTACACCATAGCGGAGTAAGCAAGCTCGAGACGGACTCAAGGTTTGCGTCGATGGTCAGAACGACAAGGTCCCCAATCGGGATCGCTCGATACCGAAAACATCCCGCTTACCTAAGCGATAGTGTGCTCCTCGCACAATCGTAAATAAAGCAAGAGCATGGCATAAGTACAAGATCGTAAATAAAACCTCAAACTAGTTTGTGGCCCCAAGAAATAAGCGGAATCAAGCTACGGCTAAGGGGCCCATACTCCCCATATGTGGATAGCGCGATAAATCAAGAGCAATTATCAAGTACTCGGGGTCCTACGGGACACAAGTGGGCGTTCGGAAACCAAATGTTATCTATCACCCACCGATGCCTCGCTTATTTCAATTTTAGTTGTTAAACAGAAATTAAAGTGACGATAAGTAAAACTAGAATCATCTCCAACATCAACATGCGGCATTACATCAAGCGTGGCATATGACGACACACCTCAAAGACTTGAGCAAGCAACTACGACGTAAGTCCAACTATCTACCAAACAACAGGTAATAGGGTGTGGCCAAGGCAATATAGGGCTGCGGTATATCACAGTGCGGAAACTAAAGCATCGCAACACGAGATAGCAATAGATCAACAGGAGGAATAAATACTATGAAAGTAAGATAGGTAGAAAGGGAGATGCTACTTTGAAAACATTGTCGAAGGTTCAACCAAGAACGGTAACTCACATCAACTCAACGGCCTTATCCGCGAAGAAGCAAAACACTAGAATAAACACCGGATGCAATATTTAATTCAACGGCAGAAGATCGGCATGATGCATGCATGATGGATGACATGGCAAAGGTGCGATGCAGTTAGGTCATATTAAGTGGAACCGGGGTCCCGACAATTACTTAGATGGTTCAAGTTGTTTAGATCCCCCGCAAATTAAATGTTGTTTAGCAAGACAACAGATGGATCCGGTTCGCTACACATGTTTAAATGAGGCCAATATAAGGCTAGATTTGCCCGCATATGGGCCCCATATTTAATCATTAGGTGAATCGGCATAAGGCCCCCAAACCACAGATAAGCATGCAAGGATGGCAATTCAATATGCAACAAGTTGTTATTATGTTTTAAAATAGGGTTCTCGGATAAGGGTCACACTTTAGGGTTTCGACGATCTTGGGGTTCGGGGTTGGGTTGAGGGACCAGATCTCGGGGTTCGTGGTTCGAACTTGACGGGATCGTTCTCGGACGTCGGGTAGATCTTGTGCATGGGAAGCAGGGCTTGGTTGGCGTCGGCGCATCGGGTCCATCTGTACCGTTCTTGTAGCATTCGCGGTCTTGGTCACGTTGACGATCTGGCGTTACGAGAGAAGTACTCGGCGTTTGGCGAAGTGCTCGGTGTTCCGTGAGGTAGACCATTGCGTCGGCAGAGGTACTTGTCACCGGGACTCGGTGTCCCGAGAAGACCTTGGGTGCCCACCTTGTTCACCGTGGCGGCATCGGTTGGTCTTGTCCGAGAGGAGAACTTGGCGACGGATCGAGGATCTTGCTACGGTTCGGGCTTGGGGTCTCGGCCCCGCATTGGGACTCGGATCGCCTTGATCTCCAACAGACGCAGATCTTGTCGAGGTGTACACGGCATGCGGGTCTTGACGATCGCTATGCCTCAAAGACCACACACACCATCTTTTCCACCCCGCGAGGCTCGAGCAGGGACAACCGGGCGTCGGAGACTTGGGGTCGGCGACGGATCTGGCGCTGGGGGCTTGGCCGGACGGGAGGAGGAGCCGCGGCAAGGGCGTCGCCCGGCGGAGCAGACGGGCGTCGCTGGCGGGCTTCGCCGCCGTCGGCGGCGCGGAGTGGGCGGACTCAGCGGCGCAGAGCTCGGCGACCGCGGCAAGCAGGGCGGCGCCCGGGCCGGGAGGTCTGCCGAGGCGCGACGGCGAGGGGCGGGCTGGGCGGAGGCGAGTGAGTCTGGCGGCGGCGGCGCGGCCTGGCGCAGCGGCGAGGAAGGCGGCGGCTGGCGGCGAGCAGCGCTGGCGGCTGCCTGGGCATGAGCTGAGGCTGCATGAGGCGGCGAGAGGCAGGCGTCGCGCGGCGGCGCGGTGAAGGAGGCAGCGGCAATGACAGCGGCGAGGCGGAGGTCGGGATGCTTTGGCGCGTGAGCGGCGGGCGGCCGTGGCCGGAGGAGGCGCAGAGCGGCGGGCCTTGAGTCGAGGCGAGCTTGAGGCGGAGCCGAGGCCGGCAGGCGAGGCTAGAGGCGTAAGGCCATGAGGAAGAAGATGGGCGGGGAGGCGTGGGTGGAGGTGCTGCAGAGGAGGGGGGGTGGGGGTCAGTGGGCGTGGGTCATGGCTGGGAGCGTCTGGCGTGGAGGGAGGGCGCGTGGGGCGTGTGGCGGCGTGTGGCGTGGAGGGCCAGGCGATGGCGAGGGGCCTGGGGCATAGCTTTGGCGCGCGTCGCGTGGCGTGTCTTTGTATTTGGGTGGAGTGAGTTGTGTGTGGGGGGCTGGGTGATTTAGCAGGTGGAGGGTTGGGGGCTGATGTGGCGGGAGGGGTGGGTAAGGAGAGAGAGGAGGTGAGGTGGAGGATCTGATTGGAGGGAGTGAGGTGGAGGCTGGGTTGGGGTAGATTAGTGGGTAGCTTTAGGATTTAGGGCGTGTAGTTGGACCGTTTATATCTTCTGGGGTCGCTCGGGTCGCTTGCCCGCTTCATTGCCCACTAAAATAGTTATAATTTTTATTTGTTTCGAACAAGTCTTTTGCAACCAAAGGCATAAAACAAAAATAGTCCTACGACCTTCCGGTTGTTTGAATAAGATGGGCGTTTAGAAAACAAAGACGGGTTTGCAAACATAGTTTTATGCAAACAATGCATGATGATGACGATGCAATGCACAAATTCAACGCGATTTTCTAGTAGTGGTTTTGCGGGATGCCACACATGCTTAATGTAAGCCAAAAACAACCGGAAAAACGTCATCGAGGAGTCATAATATTATCTCCAAATAAGTTGGTAATTGTAAAGAAAATATTTATGTCAAGAATGAAATTTATTTTTCTCTCTAACTCAAAAGAAACACAATGTGCAGAGATAATAAAAAAAATCATATTTCAAACATTTTTCTATATACAACTGTGTTGGCATGCATATGTTATCTTTACACCAATTTCATTTTTTCTTGTGAAACTTTCTCCTATTATCTGAAAATGGATAATCGATAAATTCAAGATTTTATAAATGTATTACTTCACTTCTATCATGTGGAAGTCGGGTGGATGTCTTTCCATTGGGAATCATCCGACCTTTGCCACCTAACTTAGGTCAATAATAATAACTTTAGATAGATAAGATTCTTCTTGCATCTCCTTCATATATTTTATGTTTTTTAGATTTGATGTGCTTGGTGGCATTGGGAGACACTGCCTTGATATGACAAAAAATATATTAGACTAAATCCATTGATCTATTTGTCAAAAATATAGTTTATTCATAATTTTATAGCGAAAAATAGTTGATGGTCATATCTTGTACTCCCTCCGACCCATATTAATTGACTTGGATTTATCAAATTTTGGATGAACCTATATACGAAATGGTGTCTAGATTCATCCAAATTTTGACAAATCAAGTCAATTAATATGGGTCGAGGGAGTATAATATTTCTACATCCACATTTATATGTTGTACTACATATTGCAAATTAGTTGACGCGGTGCATGTGCATCTTGAGGAAACATTATCTTTGGGTTCAAGCATCTTATGAGTGGTTGTGATCATATTTCCTTGTGTATAGTACCACAATTATATTCTAGAAACAATCAATACAAAAGTATTCTTAGAGCATATCTTTGGGACTATTGTGATGCGAGATTTCAGCTATTAAAAATAACCATTATGTCATTTTGTATGTGCAAACATGTTTAGTTCTCTATGAAGAGGGAATTTATACATCTTCCCAAGTAAACATAGAAAAAAATTAATGCATCTAAAAATATGGGAGAGAAAAGTGATAGGAATTTCTGGTACTTTTAAACAATATGTATAAGATATAACACATTGACAATTCATACATGAAAATTTCCAAGTCTTCAATTGGCATTGTGTTAGTACTTGTGGTGTTCAAATAAAAATATTCAGTATCCTTCAAAACATACGTGGCTATGGATCTCTAAAGATATACATGATTTTATAATTTAATTACTTCACTTCTATCGGTGTGGAAGTTGAATCGATGTCTACGCCAAGAATCATGTGTTGTCAACATGTTGTCACCTATTGATGTGAACAAACCTTGGTCAATATCTTTTGCTCTTCATGTCCTATTTAAACCGATTTTAAAGATTTCACTTCATTTGGATGATTACCAATCCTTTGGCATGCATAAGTTAGTTTATCACCAAGTAGTATAATGTATTTTTATTCGACGAATTTCTCCTATTATCTAAAACCGATAATCAAATAAATTTGTATATTTTAGAAGTTTATTATTTCACTTCTATCGGTGACGATACGCTTCGATGCCTTTGTGTTGGGAATCGTCCGATGTCAACATTGTGTGTCATGTTGACCTTTGCCACAAACATAGGACAATATTGTTCTCCCTCCATCTCATTCAACTTGCATAAGTTTATCTACACCATGTAGTATAGTAAATTTAACGATTTTTCTCCTATTATCTAAATACGAATAATTAGATAGATTCAACAATATCGATTCTCTTTTATTATTTTTGTTGTGATGATTTTCTCCTATATTACTTTTGGACGCATGGTTAGATAGATTCTTAGATATTTGTTATATGGAAAACCAATTTGACTATTTTATCTATTAATAAGATAGGGAGCCTGAAATGGATCGTATGGGCACCTAGAGGGGGGGGGTGAATAGGTGCTAACCAATTTTAATATACTTTTTCAATTTTAGGCTTGACACAAGGTAAATTCTCTAGATATGCAACTACGAGAATTTCCCTATATGAAACCCTAACTACTAAGCACGTAAAAGAGGAGCGAGGAAACCGTAGTGGAGCACGCGGAGACACATGGATTTGTTTTACCGCAGTTCCTTCCTTGTTAGGGGAAGTACGTCTGCGTTGGAGGGTGGCGGTTCTAAGACCACCACGCCACAATAGGCCTCACCCTATTCTCCGATGGATCTCGCCACGAGGCCGATCCACTTCTCCACTATTGGATCCCTTCGGAGGGAACCGTGCCTTTACAATACTATCGGGGCACACACCCACAATTGGGGGCTCCGGATGACAACAAGCTGCCACAAAAACAAGGTTTATCAATATGAACAAAAACAAGGATCTAGATCTTTGCAAGAAATACTAGATCGGAGGTTCTCCAAATGAATGGAGAGGAGATGAAGCGCTTGATTGCGATGATGAAGGTCGAGTTCTCCTCCTTGATTCCCAAAGGGATGGGGCCTTTGGATGGATCTAGGTGGAGCACTCTTGTATGAACTTTTGAGATCTGATCTTCTTTTCGAGATGAATCAAGAGTTCGGCGGGAAGGGATTGCTAGCTTAAATACCCTCCCCGGATCTGGCCGTTGCACAACTTTGGGCGGATTAATCGCCCCCACTTGGATTATCCGCCTGGAAACTCCGCCCCAAGGGCGGATTCTCCGGGGGAAACTCCGCCTCTGCAGGTCTTGCCTCGGTGAAACTTGGAGAATATCCTGGGGGGGCGGATTATCCGGCCCCCTCCTGGGGCGGATTATCCGGCGCAGCCGGAAAGTCCGGCCAAAACTCCGCCCCCTCTCTGGGGCTTGCGCCTTGGCGAAGAGCAGGAGGGGCGGATTATCCGGCCTGGCCGGAAAGTCCGGCCAATGTTCCGCCTTCCGGGCTTGCAGCTTGGAGGGAGGCGGATTATCTGTCAGTGGGCGGATTATCCGCCTCAAAGGTAGATTTCAGTGCAATACTTCAACACACATTAAATGATCCTTGGTATTGTTATCTAACACACAAAACACTAGGGATTAAGAAATGTTCTTTCAATCTCCCCCTTTTTGGTGTTAGATGACAATACTAGGATTTGCAAAGATACCGGCAAGTGCCACCTTAGATAATGAAAGGCGCTCTCCCTAGATGTGTGCATATTTAAGATTTGCATTTGAATACAAATACACACACTAGGTAGAACACTACTTTTAAGGTTTGGAGAGAAAAGTCATACCACTGGAATCTATAGCCAAGGCATACATAGAAAATTCCATGAATCCCTATGTCATCAAATATGCTCCATAATTCCATAATTCCATGGGGTCCATGATAGATAAATCCAGAAATCCATGAATACCAAACATAGTACCAAACTGTGGAGCACGACATAGTCTTACACAAACAACCACAAATAGCAAACAAGTTCACGCTAGAAAAGGCACAAGCAAGCAAATGAAAAACGACTAAAAACGAAAAGCTTGTGCCCGACCCTTGCAAATCCACGAGACCTAATAGAACTACTTCTCCCCCTTTGGCATCGAACAGGAAAAAAGGAAGAAGAGAGAAAACCAAATTTGCAGAATCAAGCGAGATGGTACTACGCACCCAAATTTGCAAGAATAAAATCAAGCAAAACCAAATTTGAGTGTGTTTTCCATAAGAACAAAAGGTATGCAAGAAAATCCAACGAGACCCATGAAAAACCAACTCTTCTCGAGGAAGAGGGCGGTGGCCGAAGCCACCATGTTGGAGCGCATGGCATGACACCACGAAGATGTATCTTGAGTTCAAAACCAATGCTCATCGATGACCCACATATCACAAAATGATATTAAGGGAAATGATTTTACTTGCTTTCGGCATGATGGGGGGAGGGTTGGCCCAATCAATTAGGACCACACTCCCCCTATGTCTATGCCCACATCTAAGCCAAATACATGAATAAGAGCAAGTGAGTGTGCAAGAATAGTCAAGCCAAGCTCCTTGAATCTACGATATTTAGCTCATTCCATAAATAGCAAAATCTTGCTTCATCGAGGGGCTTCGTGAAAATATCGCAAGTTGGTTCTTCGTGCTCACAAATGTGAGCAATATCTCCACGAGCAACATGATCTGAATAAAGTGGTTGCGAATCTCTATATGTTTTGTTCTTGTATGTTGCAGGATTGTAAGCAATTTTGATAGCACTTTCATTGTCGCATAAAAGAGGCACTTTGTCACAATTGACACCATATTCCTTTAAAGTTTGCCTCATCCATAACAATTGAGTACAAGCACTTGCAAAGCAACATATTCAGCCAGTGGTTGAGAGTGAAATACAATTCTGTTTCTTTGATGACCAACACACTAGAGACCTGCCCAAGAATTGGCAAGCACCAGAGGTTGATTTCCTATCATCTTTGTCACCACCCAATCAATCGGAGTAACCACACAGAGAGAAACTTGAACCCTTGGGATACCATAACCCAAAATTTGGGGAATGAACCAAATATCGGAAGATTCGGCCGCCACTAAGTGGCTGTCTTTAGAGGCGCTTGGTACCTTGCACACACTCCTACACTTAACACGATATCGGGCCTAGATGCGCAGAGGTAAAGGAGAGCCGATCATGGATCGGTATACCTTTTATCCACATCTTTACCCTTGGGATTGAGCTCAAGATGACACTTTGTTTGCATTGGGGTGCAACGCCATTGAGATCCGTCATCTTGAACCTTTGAGCATGTCTTGGATGTATTTAGCTTGATTAATAAAGGTTCCTCTCTAAGTTGTTTGATTTCAAATCCAAGAAAGAACTGAGCTCACCCATCATGGACATCTCAAACACAACGGTCATAAGCTTTGAAAATTCATCGTTAAAAGCTTGGTTAGTAGAGCCAAAAATAATGTCACTACATAGAGTTGGCATACAAAAAGCTCCCCATTGACCTTCTTAGTAAAAGAGTGGGATCGATTTACCCAACTTGAATCCACGGTCTAGCAAAAGCTCTTTAAGGTGCTCATACCACGACGTGGGGCTTGTTTAAGGCCATAGGCGCCTTATCGAGTTTGTAGACATGGTTCGAAATTTGGGGTCCTCAAACCCCGGGCTTGGCGTATACTAACTCATGTAGAGGACCATTAAGGAAGCGCTCTTAACATCCATTTGTTGTAATGTAAAATTATGATGAGCTGCATATGCAAGAAGGATACGGATGGACTCAAGGCGAGCCACAGAGCATATGTCTCGCCAAAATCAATCCCTTCTACTTGAGAGAATCCTTGAGCCACGAGTCGTGCTTTATTCCTCACAACAATGCCATTTTCATCCTGTTTATTCTTGAAGATCCACTTGGTGCCGATAACATTGCGGCAATCCTTTGGCTTTTCTGAGCTTCCACACTTTGTTGCGTTGAAGTTGTTTAATTCTTCATGCATTGCAACAACCCAATCGGGTCTTCAAGAGCATCAAAAACCTTCTTTGGTTCAACCATGGAAATGTGAGCTTGATGATCACGAAGCTAGCAAGCTCTCTTGAGTGGATACCCTTCGTAGATCACCAACTACCTTGTCAAGAGTGTGACTTCTTAGTTCAAGGTTGCGATCAAGACGAGCCTTACGAGCCTCAATATCCTTATTGTTTCTTGAAGGAGTGGATTCAAATGTTGTATCCTTGTCTTGATTCGCCTTGTCCTTGATCTTGGTCACGGTACTTGCGGAAGATTGTTCTTGAACATTTTCTTAAGGCCCGGATAATCCGCCCCTTGGAGGGGCCGGACTATCCGGCCTGGGCAGTGAAGTACCAGAACCATCTTCCTGAGAAAAACTGACTGGATTTGGAGACCCAGGGCCGGATAATCCGCCCTCGGGGGCCGGAGAATCCGGCCTGGGAGCTTCAGAGATGTTGACTTCTCCTTTGGATCCTCTGGAACAAGTTGGAGTTCCAGGGGCGGATTGTCCGCCCCTTGGAGAAGCGGATAATCCGGCTGGGACTACCTTGTCCGGACGATGATCTTCAGCGGTTGCGGTGTTGGTGCGAGTTTTCTCCAACAAGAGGAGCTTGTTGATCTTGTGAAGATGAGGGCTCCACTTGAGTGGAGCATTGTCCTTCCGATCCGCCACAAGGGGTTCCTCAATGGGCGGAAAAATCCCGCCCATTCTTCTTATGGCATCTTGGGGTATTTCAACATCTGCATCACAAACATCAACTTGCCCTACAAAGGAGCCGTTATTTTCATCGAACTCCACACTACAAGATTCTACAACAATCCCGGTGAGCTTGTTGTAGACTCTATAAGTGTGGGATTGCAAACCGTAACCAACAAATATACCTCTAAAGCCTTGGATTCAAATTTTGACAAACGGACACCTTTAATAAGAAAGAAACACTTACACGAATACCTCAAGTATGAGATGTTGGGTTTGTTGCGGTAAGTATTTCATATGGGGTCTTGTCCAAGATCTTCAAGGTAAAGCCGGTTTGATGAGTGACAAGCGGTGGATATGGCTTCACCAAAAATTATAAGGAGACTTAAATTCAGCTAGCATAGATCTTGCCATATCCATCAAAGTCCGGTTCTTCCTCTCTACACCATTTTGTTGAGGGTGTCTGCAAGGAATATTGGTGTCTAATCCCTCTTCGCTAAGAAACTCGTTTAAAGTGTAGTTCTTGAATTACATTGTCACTTCTAATTGCCAATATGGAACATTGTGTTGACGTTGAACTTCATTGGCAAAGTCGATGACAGTTGTTGAGTCTCACTTTTCAGCTTGAAGAAATATACCCATGTATATCTTGAATAATCATCGACGATGACCAAGCAATATTTCTTCCCACCAAGACTTGCATGAGAAGGAGGTCCAAATAAATCCACATGGAGTAATTCCAAGATCCTCTTCGATGACACAATAGTCTTCCTCTTGTGGGGAGAATCATGCATTTTCCTTCAACACAGCCCCAAAACGATCTTTGGCAAAGGGACATTGTCTTTTAGTCCAAGAATGTGGCCACCCTTTTGGAGACTTTGCAAAGTTCTCATGTTGACATGGGCTAAAGCGATGCCATAGCCAGCCACGTCGGCCTTTCCGAATAGACACATCGGACCAAGTGGTTTTCCCGAGAAGTCCACCACATACGGGTCATTTTCGTATCCAACGAAAGCGACCTTTAGAGACTTGCTCCATAAGAGTACCACCAAATCATCATCGATAAAAACAAAACCCATCTTGCCAAGGGCACGAAAGAAGAAGATTATAGCCAAGGGTCTCAACAAGCATGACGTCCACGAGAGAGATATGGGCAACCACAACCTTGCCAAGACCCAATACGAGATTTAGACTTATCACCATAGGAGGCTGTGATATTATCAAGATTTGACGCATCTCGTGATGATCTCCTTGCTTCAGGTCATATGACTAGTGCGGCCACTATCCAAGACCCATTTCGACCCACGAAGCGACCGCAAGAAAATTACTTCTTGGTTTTAGGTACCCATTTTTCAATGGGTCCTTTCATGTTAGTAACAAGGGTCTTTGGGACCCAAATAGACCAAGCAATAAATTCATCAAAAGGACCAACATAATAAGCATAAACATCGCCATAATCATCACAAAAGAGTTCATAATTCGGATTGTGAGACCCTGCAAAACCAATATTATTAGTCTTGTCTTTTGTGATAACCTTCTCAGCCGTGCTTGTCTTTAATTGCACATTCTTGGTCTTGTTCTTCTTCTTGGACTTGGTGACATACCCAAGTCCCTCTCTACCGTGATTTGACCTTTGCTTGTCAAGGACTTCATCAAGCACACCTTTGTACTTTGTAGTGGTGTACTTGATCACTCCTTTTTCCACATTAGCATTTTTCTTGTTACTATATGTTGAGTTGGACGGGTTAGGAGTATCATATATGGCCAATCGACTTTGAAGCTGATCATGTGACTCATTGAGGATAGAGAACTCGTTTTTCAACGCCTTGTGAGCATTGTCAAGTTTCTCCAATTCCTCAGAGAGTCTATCATGAGCAGCCCCAAAGTCAATCCTTTCCTTCTTTAACTTCTTTGCCTTGGTGACCGCATTGTCACGTTCCTTAACGAGTTTAGTCACAATTTCTTCATGTGACTCTTCCATAGACTCAAGCCTCTCTTCAAGAGAGACCCGAGCTTCTTCTTCTTCTTCAAGAGCATTTTTTAGGGATGCAATTTCCATTGCATCCTCCCTTTCAATTCTGCCCTTTTCTTCGAGAAGAGCTTCGTTTTGGGCCAACCGATCCATAAGAGCCTCAAACGAACTTTGTGCTCACCTTGCAAGTTAGTATAGAAAAAATCCAAGGCAATAATCTCTTCTTTAACCTTAAGACTAGCAGGATCATCCATGTCTATCATAGCCTTGGGAAAGGAAGAGTTAGAAGAAGTTACCTCGGAGCTTCTTGCCATGAGACAAGTAGGATTCTTGTTGATGATGTTTTCGTTTGGAGAGTCAAAGAGTGATGTTGATGTAGATGTGGTGGCTATAGCAGCCACCTCTTGAGAGCTATCGTCCTCGTCCTCATCTTCACTCCCCGATGAATATTCTTCTTGAGCTACTAGAACAATCTTTGGTTGCTTCTTGAAAGGAGCATTTTTCTTTACAAACTGTTTCTTACGTGGAGCTTTTGATTTGTCCTTGAAAATGAGTCTTCCTCCATTATCCTCTCTACTTTGATATGGATACTCAGCTACTAAGTGCAACCGATCACCACAATTAAAGCAAGTTCTCAGCTTGGGACCATTTTCTTTTCTCCCATAGGCTCCACTTTTGCGATCTAGTTCAGCTTTAGCCTTGGCTGGATCTTTCCAAAAGTTTCTTGCATAAAGAGCCAAGTATTGTCCGTGGATCCTTTTTATATCTTCGGGACAGTCCAGGCCCTCTACTGCATATTCATCATGATCGACCACACTAGTCTTCAAATCCATGTTTACCCCCTTTTGCATCCCCATAGCTCGAGCACGAGCATCTTCGGCATTCTTGGCAGCCACTTTGAATGCGGCCATTTCTTGCATTACCTCATTGGATGACATGAGGTGATAATTATGCCTACCTTGGAGACTTTTCAAATCAGTGGGCTCAAATGGCATAAGAGCGACATACTTGCGCTTGATCCAAGCATCATCAACATAAGCCGTGGTTTCGAAGGTAGTAGCTATTGCCTTGAGCCTCCTATACATGTCCTCGTGGTCTTCTCCATCCAGCATATAAAATCCTTGACTTCATTGCTCAAGGCATCATATCTATTCCTTCTCATACTTTCATTTCCGATGAAGAGCTCGGTGAGAGCATCCCAAGCTTCTTTAGCGTGCTAAGATCTTTGAATGTGTGGCATGTCTTTATCTCCCAAGCTGTATCATGTGTAGGGCCGTAGCATTGAGTTGGCTATCGACCACTTCTCTCCTTGTGAGATTGTTAGGATTTCAACGTGAAGACCATTTTCGATGATCTTCCACAACTCTATGGAGGAACGCACATGAGATTTCATCAAAATTGCCATTGAGAGAAAGTAGAAGGCAGTTTGGGTGGATCACCCTATTATGTATATGTGGGTGAGGAATAGGCGGATCGAGGAATACACATGAGAAACCTCATTGTATCCATCCTTACCGCTATCCTTTTCGAGGAGGAGCTCTTACTTGTATCATCACCTACCACTTCGTTATCTTTGGAAACAGTTTTACCCGTTTCCTTGGATTATGAGTGGTATCCTCGAGTTAGATGGAGGTGATCTGCGGATGTGGAGAGCAGCATTATCAATTGACATCTCTTCCATCTTAGTATCCATAGAACTCACCAAGGTTGTTTCCAACGTCTTGAGATCGCTTCATGGTGACTACCTCCGAGCATCACTCCCATCTCCTTGGAACCCATACTTCTCTTAGGCATTAAGCCGAAATAAGAGCCGAGGCTCGATACCAATTGAAATGGATCGTATGGGCACCTAGAGGGGTGAATAGGTGCTAACCAATTTTAATATACTTTTTCAATTTTAGGCTTGACACAAGGTAAATTCTCTAGATATGCAACTACGAGAATTTCCCTATATGAAACCCTAACTACTAAGCACGTAAAGAGGCGAGGAAACCGTAGTGGAGCACACGGAGACATTGGATTTGTTTTACGCAGTTCCTTCCTTGTTAGGGAAATACGTCTGCGTTGGAGGGTGGGCGGTTCTAAGACCACCACGCCACAATAGGCCTCACCCTATTCTCCGATGGATCTCGCCACGAGAGGCCTGATCCACCTTCTCCACTATTGGATCCCTTGGCGGGAACCGTGCCTTTTACAATACTATCGGGCACACACCCACAACCGAATTGGGGCTCCGGGATGACAACAAGCTGCCACAAAAACAAGGTTTATCAATATGAACAAAACAAGGATCTAGATCTTTGCAAGAAATACTAGATCGGAGGTTCTCCAAATGAATGGAGAGGAGATGAAGCTTGATTGTCGATGATGAAGGTCGAGTTCTCCTCCTTGATTCCCAAAGGGATGGGGCCTTTGGATGGATCTAGGTGGAGCACTCTTGTATGAACTTTTGAGATCTGACCGTTCTTTCGAGATGAATCAAGAGTTCGGCGGGAGGGATTGCTGGCTTAAATACCCTCCCGGATCTGGTTGCACAACTTTGGGGGATTGGGGATTATCCGCCTCAGGAAAACTCAAGGGCGGATTCTCGGGAAACTCCGCCTCCGGGCTTGCCTCGGTGAAACTTGGAGAATATCTGGGGCGGATTATCGGCGTGGCCGAGTCGCCAAAATCCGCCCTGCAGGGCTTGCGCCTGGCGAAGCGGGAGGCGGATTATCGGCTGGCCGGAAAGTCCGGCCAATGTTCCGCCTACCGGGCTTACTTGAGCTTGGCAGGGAGGCGGATTATCCGCCAGTGGAGCGGATTATCCGCCCCCAAAGGTAGATTTCTGAGCTGCAACACTTCAACACACATTAAATGATCCTTGGTATTGTTATCTAACACACAAAACACTAGGGATTAAGAAATGTTCTTTCAGAGCCTATCTTACCATGATAAATGTCATCACCCTTTTATTAATGAAAATGATATAGTAGGGAGTCTTCCCCGAGAGCGTCGATCTGGTGGATGTCCACCACGGTGGACTTTATTTTTCCTCCAAAATTTCAAATTTAAAGATTTAAAAATCCAAAAAATACCAGGATGTAGATAGTGGTTTATAATACGCGTGTGCAAAAAATCATCTGAATTTTTCTGTAGTTTGGCCTGAAAAAAGAGAAATTTTATATCTAGGCGTAAATAGTGCAATTTTGAATAACCCTAAGTTTTTCCAGAATTTGTGATATTTTTCTTTTTTGTTGCACCCGAAATACAAAGTATTTTCTGTTGAAAATTTGTATACATGTATTTCATATTGTAAGCAACACGAAGAAATTTATTTTTAAAATATTTTATGATTTTTGAAAATTCAAAAAAGTCCATCATGGAGCACGTGCTCCATATGGATTCTCCGGTCTTTCCCTACTGTATTTATGTCAAGAAAAAATAGAGTTTCTTTCTCCCGTGGGGAGTTTTTTTTTTCTTCACATGCACGTGAATACAGATGCCATATTTTACACGTTGGAATTGGAATACAACATTCCTTGTTTTCATATTTATTTTCCTCGTTTCTTTTTTGACTCGTGGAGGGGTTGTTGTTTTCAACCGTGGTGGCTTGTAATTTGTGCGCTGAAATCAAGACTGCTGCCGGCGTGTTGTCAACAAAAATTAATCACGATGGATTCTAGCATCATCGCGATGGATTCTTATGAGATAAGGTGAAAAGAAATCATTTAAAAATATCCGGAAAGAAATAAGTTCGGATTCAGGTTCCACTTAAGCTCCAGGCTTCAGTAGGGCTGCAGATGCGGGCCCGCTTAGGCCCGCAAAACATGACAGACAATACAAATTGTACTACATACACAGATTGAAACTGTTCTACAAATTATACTAACCTGACATGAACTGTACTAAATTGACTGCTCGCTTACCCGCCCCGCTTGCAACCCTAGGCTTCAGGCGCAATTAAAGGTTACGTGACTTTCTTGGATAAAACAGGAACACCTTCTTTAACAACATCAGACGTGTCTACGTATATCTACATGTACATAAACATCAGACGTGTCTACATATATCTACATGCACATAAACAACACCTTCGTTGACAGCCCTATCTGCACTGCTAGGGCATAGGGATGAGTTCAGCGAACTCGTTGGTGAAAATTGAGCTCACCCCTTTTTTTTTACTTCTCGAAATAGTCCTTCGTTTCATACAACATTCACGAACAATTGTGGCCTGAAGTAAAAAAAAAAGAGAGAAAAATAGTTGGGACACCAGACAAGCATGCCCAAACGAACGAACGGAAAGAAAACAAGTAGCAATACAAGTAGACTTGACGCCATTGCTCTCTTAGCCCAATGGACTACGCCGACGGTCCTGTTTACGCCGGCTGACCGTCGGCCCTATTTATTCTGACGCGGCAAAACTGACCCATCAAGCTACATGACGGCCTCGACATTTTGCCGTCGGCGTATAAAAAGGCCGTCGGCCTATTTGGTTATTCCCGTAGTGAAACGAACGAACGGAAAGAAAACAAGTAGCAATACAACTCCCCAAGGGAGTGAGACCTATTAGCCAGGCGACGAAGATAAGTGGCGTGCTGTAACTAGTAGATCCTTTGGCATGCCATCAAGCTGATCTCTACCGTTCTCTTTATAGAATGGGTACCACTGCTGCAAGAAAATCAGCCATTTAGAAACCGAGTTAGAGACATGCTGTAAAAACATGCTCAATAACCATGCTATTGCGGATATTCCGTAGGTTCTAGGTCATTGCCACAAACACCAATCAAAAGAGATGCCTCCTTCGGTATGTTTTGTGTTAGCTTACAGGAACTCCGCAAGGTCTAGCTCATGTCACTCGGTCCTCATGTACAAAGTCAAACAAAAAAAATCAAGCAGCAGTGGGACGGGTAAATAGAAGGTGCGTTGGACTCTGTCCTTTTGACCCATTCTTCCCATGCTACTACTCTGTAGCGGTCGATGTTAACCACAAGTTTAAGGCGCTTTCGACCAGGAAAACCTATGGGTGCAGAACGACGAGGATAATGGCCTCATGCTTGGTAGGAACAATTACAATGTCCAAATCGCTGACTGTTCCAAGCCTCGACTAATGTGGACTAGTCGACCAAGGCCGATATAAGGTTTTAAGGTTCCAATTACTTTCAATTTTTTTGTGATAATAGGACAAGGCCGATAAGGTGTGTAGGGACTACACACGATCTCTGTGTTTTGCTTGGGACAACACACGAAAGGAGCGCGAAGAAGACAACACACGATGAGCTTTCACTGTCTAGCTACAGCGCTGCCTAAACTGGATGCATCTTGCAGCATTTAAGCGTCTGTTTAGACTCACTGGAGTAGCTCAATTTCTTTGTGGTTGCCCAACCGAAAATTAATCTGGTCTATAAAAGCTGCTACCGAGCAGAGCCGCGGCTCAGGAAAGAACCACTGCTCACAATTAAGAGATCGAGCAGAAGGCAGCCATGGATCTCGCCTTGGGTGCCATGGGCTCCCTCCTGCCCAAGCTGGGCAAGCTGCTCAAAGACGAGTACAAGATGCACACTACAGGACGCGCGCGCTACGCCGAGGGCAAAAAGCCGTCGGCGTAGCCTAAAATGCCCTCGGCGTATGCTACGCCGACGGCTGCCATCGGCGTAGCCTCCTCGGCAAAGGGTTCCCTCGGCGGAGCACATAGAGGCCGTCAGCGTATGCTACGCCGAGGGCAATACCGTCGGCGTAGCGGCCGTCGGCATAGCTTGTCGACAGGTTGCAAAAATATTTTTTTTAAAAAAATAATTTTTTTATTTTAATTTTTTTCTTAATTTTGAATCTTTGAATTGTTTGACTCGTTAATCTCTCACTTTGAATTTTTAACACTAATTACACTTACTTCCCGGAAGGTCACCCATCCTAATACTACTCCAGCTCCAGCACGCTTAACTTCCTCGTTCCTTCAGAATCTCTTTCCGCAAAGTAATTCATATATTGTTGTTAATATTATGATATCAATCCTATTAACCCTTATATCAACATGTCACATGTTTGTATTTTTTGAAATTACAAACAATTATTTAAATAAACATTAATGAATAAGTAAAAATATTATTGAATTCAAATAAAAATATAATAATTTTACTTTTTTGTATTTTTCTATTTAATATGGAATAATTAATATCTTTAAATCTATAAATCGGAATTTAACAAATAATATGTCTAAATTGATCAGACAAATGAGAGGAATCCAAATATGATATCCATATCTATTTGGTGGTTGCTTTAGAAAATTCCCTTTTTGCGCTCGGATAATGAAAAATGGCTTTTTGGTGCGATGAAAAGGAAAACTTGCATTGAATCTTTGATAAAATAGCATATTCTGAACCTAAAAATGATTTTTGTAAAAAAACATGAGCATCGTATCATGTACATGTAGTTCATATCTGACCCACTTCCTACCGATTCGGCAGGAATTTGTCTTTTTCACCAAAGGTGGATGGAAAGGTTTCGGAACCCCCTGTTGGGACATTGTCCATATAAGGTGGTATATTATTTTAGTAAAATATGATGGTAGCATTTTGAATTATCCATTTGGTGGTTGCTTCACAAAATCGTCCGTTTTTTATGCTCGGAAAATGGGAAATGGCTTTTTGGTATGCGAGAAAAAAGGAAAACTTCCTCCCAACATTGTTCGCCATCCCATGATGCATGTGTATGCAATATGGGAACATTATCAAAAACTATGCCTTGATTCTAGCCATAACATTGGTCATTTGACCCGAAAGCCAAGAAACCTCGAATGAGATAGGTCATTTTGTGAAGGTTTTTTTGAGACATAATCAATATATCAAGTTTAATATTTTTACTTATAACTATGTCACATAATATGACACCATGAAGGTTTCACATTGTTTGGTCGTTTTGAATTTTTATGCCCGTTTAAACTATCGTCAAACTTTGTCGAGCAGCGGGCATGAAGATTCTTAGCTTCAGGCGAGCCTCGCTAAATTTGCATTGGATCTTTGATAAAATATCATATTGTGAACCTAAAATGATTTTTGTAAAAAACATGAGCATCGGATCATGTACACATAGTTCATATCGACCACTTCCCTAGATTCGCAGAATTTATCTTTATCGAGGTGGACGAAGGTTTGATTCCTGTTGGGACATTGTCTATATAAGTTGGTATAGTATTTTTTTAAAATGTGTTGGTACCATTTTGAATTAGCCATTTGGTGGTTGCTTCATAAAATCGTCTGTTTTTTGTGTTCGGAAAATGGGAAATGGCTTTTTGGTGCGACGAAAAGGAAAACTTTCTCCTGCAACATTGTTCGCCATCCCATGATGCATGTGTATGCACAATATGGGCATATTATCACAAAATATGTCTTGATTCTAGCCATAACATTGGTCATTTGACCCGAAAGCCAAGAAACCTCGAATGAGATAGGTCATTTTGTGAAGGTTTTTTTGAGGCATAATCAATATATTAAGTTTAATATTTTTACTTATAACTATGTCACATAATATGACACCACGCGAAGGTTTCGCATTGTTTCGATCGTTTTTGAATTTTTATGCCCGTTTTAAACTATCGTCAAACTTTGTCGAACGGCGGGCATGAAGATTCTTAGCTCGGGGCCGAGCCTCGCTAAACTTGCATTGGATCTTTGATAAAATAGCATATTGTGAACCTAAAATGATTTTTTAAAAAAAACATTAGCATCGGATCATGTACCTGTAGTTCATATCGACCACTTTCCACGATTCGGCGAGAATTTGTCTTTTTCACCAGAGGTGGACGGAAAGGTTTCGGATTCCCCTATTGGGACATTGTCTATATAAGGTGGTATAGTATTTTTGTAAAATGTGGTGGTACCATTTTGAATTAGCCATTTGGTGGTTGCTTTACAAAATCGTCCGTTTTTTGTGCTCAGAAAATGGGAAATGGCTTTTTGGTGCGACGAAAAGGAAAACTTTCTCCTGCAACATTGTTCGCCATCCCATGATGCATGTGTATGCACAATATGGGCACATTATCACAAACTATGCCTTGATTTTAGCCATAACATTGGTCATTTGACCCGAAAGCCAAGAAAACTCGAATGAGATAGGTCATTTTGTGAAGGTTTCTTTGAGACATAATCAATATACCAAGTTTGATATTTTTCCTTCTAACTATGTCACATAATATAACACCACGCAAAGGTTTCGCATTGTTTCGATCGTTTTTGAATTTTTTATGCCCGTTTTAAACTATCGTCAAACTTTGTCGAACGGCGGGCATGAAGATTCTTAGATCGGGGCCGAGCCTCGCTAAACTTGCATTGGGTCTTTGATAAAATAGCATATTGTGAACCTAAAAATGATTTTTGTAAAAAAACATGAGCATCGGATCATGTACCTGTAGTTCATATCTGACCCACTTTCTGCCGATTCGGAGAATTTATCTTTTCACCAGGGGTGGACGGAAAGGTTTCGGATTCCCCTATTGGGACATTGTCTATATAAGGTGGTATAGTATTTTTGTAAAATGTGGTCGTACCATTTTGAATTAGCCATTTGGTGGTTGCTTTACAAAATCGTTCGTTTTTTGTGCTTAGAAAATGGGAAATGGATTTTTGGTGCGACAAAAAGGAAAACTTTCTCCTGCAACATTGTTCGCCATCCCATGATGCATGTGTATGCACAATATGGGCACATTATCACAAACTATGCCTTGATTCTAGCCATAACATTGGTCATTTGACCCGAAAGCCAAGAAATCTCGAATGAGATAGGTCATTTTGTGAAGGTTTCTTTGAGACATAATCAATATACCAAGTTTGATATTTTTCCTTCTAACTATGTCACATAATATAACACCACGTGAAGGTTTCGCATTGTTTCGGATCATTTTTGAATTTTTTATGCCCGGTTTAAACTATATATAATGTCTTATGTTTTACTTAATTTTTATTTATAAATGTGTAATATTTTAGTGTAGACAGATAGGTCTTATTTTTCTGCAAATTTTGATATATTATTTGTATTTTTCCGAATTAGAATGATTTAGTTATGATTTTTCAAAGTTTAATGAGATAAAATAAAAAATAGCTACGCCGAGGGCAGCCGTCGGCGTATGCTACGCTGAGGGCAGCCGTCGGCGTAGCATAGGATATGCCGAGGGAAATTCTACGCCAACGGTTGCTTGACGGAGCTGGCCTAGACGATGGCTACGCCGACGGCCCCGATGTTTGGCCGTCGGCGTAGCGACTGGCCGTCGGCGTAGCTTCCCATTCCTGTAGTGGCAGACCAGCGTGAAGCGAGACATCCAAGCTTTCTCTCGTGAACTGGGGAGCATGCGCACCGCCCTACACAGGGTGGCTGAGGTGCCGCGTGACCAGCTCGACGAGGAGGTCAAGCTCTGGGTCGGTGACGTCCGGGAGCTGTCCTACGACATGGAGGATGTCGTCGACTCCCTCCTCGTCCGCGTCAAGGGCTCCGGGGCTGACGCCGACATGGACGGCTTCCAGGAGCTGTTGAGTGTTAGCCTTTTAATCTTGATTCTAATTGTATCTGCATATTTATTATATTCTGCATGTAGTTTAGTTACCTAGGGAGCTTGCCGGCCGGTGAAGCTAGTGAGGGAGCTTGCCGGCCGGTGAAGCTAGTGCACGCGTCAATGGTGAGATGCCAAGCTGAGATGGAGCAAGGCGTGATGCTGTGTTCTGTGCGATACAGGACAGCCGTGGGAAGCGGCAAGGCGCGTGAAGGAGTGTGATGGCCTGCATTCTCAAGTTTAGCCGAGAGAATCGGTAGTCCAGCTAGATAATCAGTTGTGCATGCTGATGTTGTTAGCTAGTCATCAGTGTATGTTGGCCAGGTCGTGTTAGTGGCCGTTAGTGGCCTGGGTTAGCGCTGCATGTAGTTAGTGGGTGAGTTAGTGGCCATGCCGAGTGTGCGTGTGACTATTTAAAGTCATGTAAGTCATCATGTTTAACGGTGAGATTAAGAGGAAAAGGTAAGGGCTGTGTGAAACAGCCGAAGCCACAAAATTCTTTGTCTCTGTATCTTTCACGAGAGCCACGTGAAGTAGCAGAGAGAGGAAGCAGAGAGCTGAGCGACTCAGCTCTGTCATTGAGCAAGATGAAAGGTTTGTTCAAGAAGGGCAAGGCTCGCCGCCAGATCGCCACGGCGATAAAGGACATCAAGGAGCAGGTCCAGGATGTGGCCTCGAGGCATGAGAGGTATAAAGCTGATGGTGTTTTTGCTAATCTAGCTGCAGCCACAAGGATCACCGCCGTTGACCCTCTCCTGGTGGCTCTGTATGAAGACAAGCAAAGGCTTGTTGGAATTGAAAATGCAAGGGATGAGCTAATTGAGAAGCTCTGTTTGACTGATGATGTATCCAAGCAACCCAAGATACTCTCCATTGTTGGATTTGGAGGACTAGGGAAGACGACTCTCGCTAAAGCAATCTATGATAAAGTTAAATCAAAATTTATCTTATAAGGTTCAATCTGATTTTGATTGTACCGCTTTTGTGTCGGTGTCTCGGAGTCCTGACATCAAGAAAGTTTTCAAAGACCTATTTGAAGTTGACAAGGAAAAATATATGAGTCTCAGTGGTGCAACGCTGGATGAAATGCTGCTCATCTCTCTACTACAAGAATCGCTAGGGGACAAGAGGTATGTACGCATCCCAAATTCCAGACCAGATTTATCTTAGACTTGTTAGTATAGATGCCATTAATTATGTACAAAAATTTCACATACATCAACTTCTACAGTTCTAAGATTCTGCAATCGACATGGATTTCCAATTGTTCCTTTATAGCCCAGTATAAATACCATTATTTGTGGGGTCCAAAAAATGTATATCTTCTCTTGTAGTGAAGTAAAAAGGACGCTATTTCTTCAGTTTTTATCAAGCTTACTTGTTATTATGTTCACATTTTGCTAATATAAGAGCACACAGTTAGATCCGTAGGAGCGACAAGGGTTGGCTTAATTAGTCTGTGAGATGTGTATCAACATGCAAGTGTGTGAGTGCGTTGAAATAGTTAACTTCCAAGTTGGGTTTTGGAACTTATAACTGGATTCACAGGAAACTTGTAGTAGAGAGCCACCTTAGGGCATTTTCACCAGGTCGACCCAAACGGTCTGTTTCTGTTCGTTTGGATAGGGCCGCGATCGCTTTTGGACCGGGATCCGGTCTATCCGGTCAGCTGCGCGACCCATTTGACCACGTCTGGCAAAACAGGGCGACTATTTTTTTTACAAATTCGAACATATATCGTTCGTACTAAAAATTGGCAAAATTCATACATTTCATACGTAATTTACATTCATAATTTAAAATGAAATTAAACTAGCCCTAATCCTAGCTACAAATCTTCACGCGCCGGCGCGTCCATCTAGGGATCAAGGTCGATGTACTCCAACGGCGGTTAGACGGTGGCAGGGTCGGAGCAGGCGCGGGCGCGGGCGGGCGGGTCGATCACCTAGGCCACGCCGCCGGCAGGCCCATGCGGTGGTGGAGGTGCGTTAGCTCCATCCCCACCTCCGGAGCGATGTGCGGCGCCCCCAGTAGCGGCGGTGGTGGAGACAGCTTGGTGTTTGCATGCGCCACCAGGCTGTTGAGCTGGACGGCCTCTTGGTAGCCGCCCCACAAGGCGTCCTCATCCCGCGCGCTGGCCGCAATGACTTGATCGGTGAAGGCGTCCTTGTCGTAGCCCTATGTCAAGACCTCGCGGTACTCCGAAGGTAGGTTCGCGGTCGTTGTTGGGACTGGGTCCACCACCTCCTGCTTGACGACAATGTCGTCCTCGCCATGGTCGTCGTCATTGTTGAGCTCGGCGTCGGAGTGGTTGAAGGCCTCCTCGTCGTCCGAATCAATGGTAGGGACAGGTAAACCCGCACGATCGCAGTCCTCGCAAGCGGTGGTCGCGTGCCTTGTGCTCCCAATCGAGGAACTTTATCCGAAAGTCCTCGCTCTGGTAGCCCCTCTCCCACCGCATTGCCTGCGGGAGGTTGCTGGTCTGGCGGCAGATCTCCTCCTCTAGCCCTTTGCCCTTCTTGGGCATGAGCGGCACCAGGACCCGGTTGAGGTGCTAGCCGATGGAGAGGAAGACATCTTTGTGGTTGATGCCCAGACCCTCCCTCCATCAGCGCACGAACTCCGCAACACGAAATTACTTCTGGCTGCGGCGGTCCCACGGTGGGGCGGCTCCTGTACTCCTCTGGCCGCAGCGGAGGCGGCAAGGATGCGCCGCGAAGGAAGGCCTATAGGCAGGAGCGTTGTCTGGTAGAGATGGACGCCTCGTGGTCGTTATTGCTCTTCCCCTTCTTGAGCCATCCCGGCGTCTTCATCGTTGGCAGCGGCGGCTTCTAGGATTGCGATGGCGAGAGGTGGGGAGTGCGGCACCGATGGGCACAGGGTTAAATAGCCCCTTCGCCCGCGAACGCGCGCAGGTTATCGCTCCTTCGCCATCAATGCTGGTACAGGAACGCAGGCGTCCAGTAAGTCAGTGTGTCATCTCATCGCCATTGATGGCACAGTTGCCGCCGTTAGCCTCCGCTGCGCCTAAATCGCTGTTATGGTTGCGTCGAATCGGTGCCGCGGGCGTAAGCGTGGATGACGGGTGGGCGATGGCACGCGCAGTAGACACCTCCGTCCGCCACGCCCCTGCCGACGCAACTGCTCCCAGATGGTGCACGGATGGGTCGTGCCACAAGACGCCCGTCCGACGCGATCGGACGGGTTGGGTCGACCCGGTGGATATGCCCTTACATTTTCGATTAAATGTTTGGGGAGCTAAATTTTTATGGACCTCGCAAATTGCAAATCTAACTTTAAACATCAATTTATATAAATCTTTAAGTAACCGGTCAGGTTCAACCCACACCTCCTGGCTTTAACATGCTATATATACATTCTTGGGTCGAAATAAATAAATTATGTATTTGTTTTCACACTCAAGAAACAAAATATATACTCTAGACATCCTATATGCTATTCTAAAAAAAGACGGAAACACACCGGCCCATGCATCTTGCTCGCGTAACATAGTAATAAAATCCGGATCTGGTGCCTCGACGGTCATGGGAAATAATTCAGAGTTGCCAAGCATATATATTAAGTTAATATGCGTTGTGCTAGGACTACGAACCAAGATGAACTTACGACGATGTTAGTTCTTTTGTACATAATAGGCTGAGTCTTGTTCTTACGACATGTGATGCTAATTTTGGGGATAGGATGAGGTTATGATAATTTAGCTATTATAAGGACATTCTTTTTTGTTACATTGTCTCCGGGAAGTGTTGCCTTGCATATGAGTTCTTAGATGTGTATTGCTTGCTATATTTGTTAGTTGTGTCCAATTTGGTTGCATAATAGTAAAGTCCATTTGTAGTAACAACTTCTACTAAGCACCAAAAAGTGTTTAGTTAAAAATAAACTAATCTACATTTGTGTGCGTTTGCCCCTAATGATTTTTGTTACTCATTTTTAATTTCCTTATGTCAGCATTAGTCTTTGTTGGTCATTGAATAATACAATCTTTGGATCCTTGAGGTTACTCTCATATTTTCTCTATTGTAGGTACATGATAGTTGTCGATGATATATGGGATGTGAGTTCATGGAAAACAATCAAATATGCTCTGACTGGTAGTAAATGCGGAAGTAGAATAATCACTACTAGCCGTAGTGTCAGTGTTTCTAGAGAATGTTGTTCTTATGATGATGATATGGTTTACAACATGCAACCTCTCTCTGATGACGACTCCAAAAGACTCTTCTATAACAGAATATTCTCAAGAAATAATGTGTGTCCTACTGAATTACAACAAGTATCGATGAATATCTTGAAGAAATGTGCGGGGATACCATTGGCCATTATTACTCTAGCCAGTCATCTCGCCAGTAATCAACAAATAAAACCCATTAGTCAATGGTATGCTTTGCTCAACTCTATTGGTACCTGACTTACAAAAGGAGATACTAATTTGGAGGAGATGAGGAGGATATTATCTTTCAGCTATTATGATCTCCCTTCTCATCTGAAGACTTGTTTATTATATTTGAGTGTTTTCCCAGAAGACTATGAGATTGACAGAAATCGGTTGATAAGAAGATGGATTGCAGAAGATTTTATCCAAGGTGACAACTTATTTGATCTTGGGGTGAGTTACTTCAACGAGCTTGTCAACAGAAGCATGATACAACAGTCAAACTTTGATTATTTTGGTGAGCCAGAAAGTTGTCGTGTGCATGACATGATGCTGGATTTAATATGTGACTTGGCCAGTGAAGAAAACTTTGTCACTATAACGGATTTTATCAAGGTAGACACGCCTTTCGAAAGAAAGGTCCGCAGGTTGTCCGTCCAAAAGGTGGACCTCGCCAACACTCGTCTAGCTACCAGTAGCATCTCACAAGTGAGGTCGTTCACCATTTTCAGTCCTGCTATTAATCTGATGCTTCCTCTATCAAGATTTGAAGTTTTGCGTGTATTGGACCTAGAAGATTGTGATCTTGGGGGAACTAGTGGCCATCTTAACCTCAGTTTTGTTGGCGATTTATTGCACCTGAGATACCTAGGGCTAAGGAATACAGAACTTCGTAAGATCCCGACAGAAATAGTAAAGTTATTGTTTTTACAGACATTGGACTTGGAAGGGGTACATAAGGATGCAAAAGAATTGCCTGCAAGTGTTGTCCAACTGAGAATCTGATGTACTTATATGTGAATAAGGGTACATATCTTCCGGTAGGATATAAGAACCTGACGTCCCTCCAAGAGCTAAGCCACCCAAAGTTTACACAAGATGGTTATCCGGAAGAGCTGAGCTGCCTGACCGAGCTGAGGGTGTTGCAGTTTTGTTTGCCATCAAGGTATCCTCTAGAGAAGCTTCTGTTGGATTCTTTAGATAAACTGCACAAACTGCAGAGTCTATTTATTACGCCTGATGATGGCGAGAATATTGATAACTTGGGCGACTGGGTGCCCTCTTCACCACAACTCCATCACCTTTGCTTGAGAGGGGTGGTACCGGGCGATGCCGACAGGGATTAGTTCTTCGTCCCTTCCTCTTCTTTCCTACCTGGAAATATATGTCCATCAAGTGCGACTGGAGGACATTCAGGTCCTTGGTATTCTGCCGGCTCTTCGTCATCTCTACCTGAAGTCTGACACAGCCACAGAACAAGAGCGTGAAAGGGAAAGGTCGTTCTGCTTAGGGCTGATGCGTTCCCTCATGTGATACACTGCGAGTTTCCGTATGTTTTATTTGCTCCCCATATGTTCCCGAGAGGAGCTATGCCCATGGTTAAGATACTGCGTTTCGGTCTCCTGGTGTCAATATCCTCAGCGATGGTGAGTGGGACTTGTGCTTGAGGAACCTCCCTAGGCTCGATGAAGTATCTATTAAGCTTCACGGTAAGGACTTGTGCTTGAGCGATTATGAAGCAAAGACTGCTGTGGTGTTAGCGGGAGACAACCATCCCAACCGCCCCATCACCCGTACCTGGGACCTCTGTATGTGGGACTTCTTCTGAAGACTAAAGAGAATTCTCCGACGCAAACGTGTATGTATTCCCATCTTCATGTCTTTAATTACTTCCGGTTTCCTTGTTTCTTGGGGAGCTTCGCTCTCAGCTCCACGCATTCCTTCTTTTTCAATTGCAGCCTCAGGAGAAAGGATGATTGAAGTGCGTTTAGTGTGAACTCCCCAGCAGGGATGATTGAAGTGCGTTTAGTGTGAACTGTATTTGATTCTCGTCTCTGCCTGCCTTTAGTTGCAGTTATGTACCTGTACTTTCCACCTCCACCGTTGTCATTTCTCCACCTCCACCGTTGCCGCCAAGCACTCCCCTGGGTTCTTAATTCGCCGGTTAAAAGAACCATTAGATTTAATTCCCTTGTGTGCGTCCTGCATCTTGCTAGCTCGCCGGATGGATCCAGCGAAGCTTCAGTCTAGAGCTACCTTGGCTCATTATCAAGTCTCCTTTTCAAATGAGGAGCTTACTTTATGTTGCAATTCTGGCTTGTACGAGTGATTTACTATTGTTATTACTCTATTTCCTTCGTAGCTTGCAGTTTTCAGACTACTTTCCTTCATCAAAAATCATCTAAATAAAGGTGGCTTTCCCTTTGGATCGATGCGTGGTTCGCATTTTCAATTTAGCTAGTGTTGCCTCATGTTTTTCTGCATATGCGATGGGCTACTGTGCTAGTTGGTCCGCTTATTAATTCAGTCTACTCTCTTGTGTATTACTAAAATCTACTTGAGTCGAAAATGCACATTTGATCCCATGTCTAAGTGCTCCCTTTATTGAAAATGTTAAAAAAATTCAAAAAAAAAAAAAATCCGTCTGTATCTGCACATTCTATGGGCACCACATGCAGTTTCACGTAAACCGATATGTTCTGTGGTTGTATAAAAATGACAAAAACATATCATTTCGTGAAGAGCCTTATTTTAACACCTAAATTTGTCTTTTTTATATAAGTCACACAAAATGTCTATTTTTCGTGAAACGACCTTGTCAGCACCTAAAATGTTGAGATGTACGCGATATGTATTTTTTCGAATTTTTTGACATTTCTAAATTTGTTAAAAACTAAACTCAAATAAAGGGAGCATATGCACCTAGAGCAAGATAGCCATGTCCTGACTACTTCTTCCAGGAAACAGCATTAGAGCAACTCTAACGGAAGGTTGTAAAACGTCCACGTGCTAAAAATAACCGTCGATTTAGTGTGGCCGCTTTTACTCCTCCAGCAGATGTTGCATACTTGCGGTGCTAAAAAAAATCCATGTACGGCATTTTGCGCTCTGCGGCGCAGTAAATTTGTTGCATACCGTCTAGCGCGATCTATCTCTCGGCGACGCGCGAAGCCCAACTGCCGCTGAAGTATCACCCGCGCCCCGCACTGTCCCCATTTCTCACTCCTCATTCCGCCGGCCCCGCCGCTTCGATTCGCCGCCGGAGGCGCTTCTCTGCGCGCAGTAGCTGCGGATCCGCCGCCGCGCCTCCCCGCACCTTTCCCAAACTCGCCGCTACGGGATTCGAAGTGAGCTGCCCGACGCTTCTTTTATTTATTGTTTGTTGTATTGTCAAAACAATTTGTTATAGTGTTGATGAAAAACTTGTTGTATTTGTTGGTGAACAATTTCTATATTTGTTGTATTATTCATGTAACATTTGGTTGTGTTGTAATAATAAATAGATATTTTTTTGTTGAATTTATTTGGGTTTCTTTGATCTTCTTAATCCTATAGTTCACTGTGAAATATGTTTGCGCCTACGCCGCGCTCTGCATTTTGCCGTCCGTTGTGGGATTTTTTGGCTCTATTTTTGCGTGTCGCTTTTATCACTTCCGTAGGAGGAGAATCACAGCAGCACGCGCTAACCATGGCGTTTTGCAGCCTCTGTTGAAGTTTCTCTTATATGCGTTTGATTCGAGTTAGTTCTGTGATATAAGACATCATTTGTTAATATGTGAAGGAGGCAGTTTTATTTGAAAATGTCACCTATCTATTAATAATCATCAATGCCTAAAGTTAATAAAAATTACAATAGTCTATGGACCATATAGTGACGACTACAAATATTAGCACGGGCCGAAGGCTTTGGCTCGTCGCCGTCCTCGCACCTCCATCACCGAAGCCGCGAAAAGCTTGGCTAGTAGAGCTTGTTATAGTAGATAGACGAAAAGTCTTCATGCTAAGCCCCCAAATAAACGTGCCAGAGCAACAACCATTGCCAATGATGATCATCGTAAATCGGAAGAGACTTGACCTGAAAATACACCAACGAACACGAGAACCGATCGGATTGTAGGATATTTTCCGAACACATGACTCTGTGTTCCCCCTCCTCCCGGGCGCTAGACCTACCACCGCCGCTAGGATAGGATGGGAAGGACCTCATTCTACTTTAGGATGTAGCCGCTGCCTCATCATCCTGAAAAAGAGACTGAAAACAACTTAAACAGAGAATAGAAACCCTCCCATCGACGAGGAGTTGTGGTTCGCTGCACCTCCAAGGTCCCAAGTCCGAAGACGGAGCTGACCAGCGAGGTCACAGGCGAGGGAACGGAAACCCTAGATGGGCTTTTTATGACCGCCGATGACATGTGTCTCCCAGTTCTTGTGATGTTTGTCCATCAAAGTTTCTAATAGACTATCCTTATGGTTTCAAGTCATGCACATGGCACTCTCGCCTCTCCTCCTCACGGAAATAGGAGGCGGCGGCTCCCTCTCTCCAGATCTCAACCGGCGAGAGCGCTGGTTTCCTCTCCGTCGGCTCGCCGCTCCGACGGTAGGAGGGAGGGGGAACCTCGTTTCTCTGCCTAATAGTTAGGGTTAGGGTCTGTCTGCCATGGGTGTCGTTGGGGTGGTGGGAGCGGTGTCCCGGCAATACATCTGTCTCAACTCTACTCCCACACCGGTGACGAACTTCACGGCGATGTCTCGGAGTTGATGGCAAGGTGTTCTAGTCGTTCCTTCAGATCAACAACTTGGTCTTCATATCATTCTTCGGATCTGGTGAGATCAGTTTCTCGATGTGTCGCCGGCGTTTGCCGTTCACAGCGACGGCGCTGGTGGTTGGGGCGAGGAGGTTTCTCTGGAGCGAAAATGTTGGTCCGGAGGTGGTGGATCTATCGTTCTTCTCCGGCTTTGTCGATGAGAGGCAGCGGCTACATCCTAAAGTGCCTCGGTCGACGTGCCATAACGACATGTGCCTCGCTGCGTGCAGCAGGCCTATTCATCGACTCACAAAGCCTTGTTGGCGATGGTGCTTTTTTTGATCTTGCGGTGTTGGAGGTTTGACGTCTATTCCAGCATGCGCCTCGACGGCGCTGGAGTTGGACGCCGGCAATCATTTTGTATTTCTCGATCTTTTAGGATTTTATCTGCATTGTTTTCAGGATAATCATTTTATCCCGGATTAGTTTCCACATGTGTTGCTCTATGTACCTTGATATTCCATTAATGAAATATATGGTTGCTCTAATAAAAAAGTCAGGCACGGGTGCTCGTGTTTCCTTGGATTTTTTCTATTCTCTCCGATCCAAAATAAGTATCGAAGATGTAGCACAAATTGTACTAAAATAGTATTCAATCACCAGCACTTATTGTAGACCGGGGGAAGTATATTTTTTGGCCATGTCTTCTCGGTGGTAAGCGACATGCCAATCAACTATGAGATGTGTGTCGTGATTTAGTAAATCTCACAATTTGATGGACCGGTCTCTCGAAGTAGCTTATAGGGGTTGTGATTAATCTGTGTTCCAAGAGTCTGTTTGTATTGTGTCCCTTTTCCAAAAAAAATACAAGAAAAGGACCTGGTGTGCTCGCTGGATGCCGAAGACAGTGACAGGGACTAGCGGGCTCTCACTTGTTTTCCAAAGAAAATGGAATTTAGATTGGAAAGTACTTTGGCTCTGAGCTCCAGTACTCCTTGCATATTAAAAAAATTAAGAGCCATATTACAAGTTTCAATGAATTGTGAAATAAAATTCTAAAATTAGCTTATGTTGTGTCCTACAAATATACAAAATCTCAATTTAAAATGTTTTGTATTCTGAGCTACACAAAAATAACAATGTTTGATCTTTTTGTGAGATTTGAAATCACTATATTCAAAATCTATAGTTCTATCAATTTTGTGTAGCTCAGAATACACATTATTTTTAATTGATATTTTGAATGTTTGTGAGATACATCATTACCTACATTGAATTTTGTTTCATAATTTTTTAAAACTTATAAAAATAGTTTTAAGTATATATAGGCGTACATGGGATCATCTTTGAGTACAAGACAAGACATAAATCCTATATCTACCTAATTTACCCCTAACCAATATTATACTCTAACATCCCCGCAGTTGTAGCGATAGCGTCGTGAACAACTGGAAAATTACGGACGGTCAGACTGGAGATAAACCAAAGTAGAACCAGTGGGCTGATATCCCCCACAGTAGGAGCGGGAACATCGCAGACAGTGTCGGGTCGCAATACCTATTGGAATTTGGTGAGTTTTGGGCTGCTGGCCCATTAGACAAATTCTGAAATTCTCTTTGGCCCACTTGTGCATGACAGCATATAACTGTGCTAGTGGTGCTAAAGTTTAGTCCCACATTGCTAGTGGAAGGAGAGTTGGACCACCTTATATAGTAGAGTGCTACACCACTCACTAAGGTGTGACAAGGAGAGAAGCCCTCGCGCACTCCTCCTCCGACGCCGCCCGCCTCGCCTCGCCTCGCCTCGCCACGCCACGCCTCGTCATGACGCGCGCGCCACGGGTTGCGGGAATCTCGCTGAGCCAAGCTTTATTTTGCTGGTTGGGAAAACTAATTATGAGTCATTAACGGACGCGTTAATTATATCTGTTTCCAGTTTTTATGGACGTGGGCTATTACCGGCACGGACGTGGAATGAGCCCCACGATCTCCCTGACCTGCACTATATAAGCGTCTGCGCTAAACCTAATTGGCGATCAATCAATCCACACACACGTCTACCTCCAGAACCTTGCGTCGCCGCCTTCGTCTTCCCCGTCCTAGCTTGCGGCGTGCACCGCAGATTGGGACAGTAGGCCTCCGAAACTGCGCCTCTTGTGAACCTGTACGGGTGAGGGGCGATCAGGTTTTTGGGGAGCGCTCAACCGTGACTACTGACATCCATGACGTCGTCCGACGACGAGTTCTCAAAGACGACTTCTTCACGGACGTCAGCGACCTCTTCAGCAACCTCAACATGGGCAACAGTTCTGCTGCTGCTACCTCCGCAACTACTGCCGCAACTACTTCGTATGTGTTCTCAGTCTCTCTCTTTCGGATTATGCTAGAGTTTCTAGTTCTAGCGTTTGGCGTAGATGTGATAGGTTTATCTTGTATAGATGTAATTTGTTCATCTAATTTTTTGATCTGCATGATTGGTTTTAGTACCGTTTGTATGATCATGCTTTATCAGTTTATTATTCGGATTAAATCATATGTATTATTGCTTATATTTTCAACAATCCAAAAACCTGATTATAGGCAACTAAATTCCACTGGTGTAGCCGCGGCTACTAGGCCGCCTCCTTTTGATGGCATGCACTATAAGAGATGGCGCAAGAGAGCAGTTCTCTGGTTTGAAAACCTAAACTGCTATAGCGCCACTCTTGGCAAGCCTGAAGGAGATCTTTCTGCTGAGCAGGAAGCGAACTTTAAGAAAGCCGATACCATGTTTATGGCGGCTCTGTTCGGTGTTCTTAGGGACAACATTGTTGACCCATATATGTCATTTGATAATGGCAAGGACGCGTGGAAAGCGCTCGAGGCCAAGTTTGGGGTCTCGGACGCTAGCAGTGAGTTGTATGTCATGGAGCAATTCTATGACTACAAGATGGTTGATGAGCGCTCCGTCGTTGAGCAAGCTCATGAGTGTCGTGGTGTGGAACAAAGAAGTGCCGTCGGGGATGGCTAATAAGGGACACTCGGATGCAATCGGTGACTCACGCAACGGGTTGGGCACGGTAAACTGCAAACACAGCGACGTACCCAGGTCCGGGTCCCTATTGGCGAGGTAACCCGGGTGCCACAAAAAGAGCACGCAAGACCTTACCCACCGGCCAAGTCCATACGCGCTCGGGGACTAGTGTCGGGGGGATAACCCCCGGGTGGGGAAAGCCAGACATAAGTAGGCCGGCTCCAGAAGGAATAGGCCGCCTGGCCCTCAAGAAGGACAACTCCAGCGGGTTGGCGAATACCGCCCGGCTGGGCTTATAACTTTCTCGGCTGGCCCATCTAGCCGGCAGCCAGAAGAATCGGCCGGGTGGCCACTTCCACACGGCTCACCTCAGATTCGATGGAGAGCACGGAAGGACCGACGCTCCTTGCGGGGTACGCCTCTGGCTCTCCTTCGTCATCAGGCAAGCTGGCGTGCCGTCACGACCAGTGCTACCCGACGAAGATAAAGCAAAGTGGTCGGCTGACTGGAAAAAGCAGTCCGGGTGACAGTTAAAGCAAGGGTGACGCCCCAAAGGAAGCCCGGGTGACCGCTAAATAAGAGGGTGACGCTAAAAGAAGGGCAGACTGGATCCTAGCCCACCGACTAGGCCCTGCAGTCGGCCCTGCCCTGTAAACCCGTATCCAAACAGTAAACCCTAGAGCCCAATTTGTAATCTGCCTGCATCAAAGATATAAGGGAGGATGAGTGGGTTCTAGGTAGGCAACAATAGAAGGATAGAAGTGTTAGCCTCTGGTTCTCATCTTCCTCTAGCTCTCGATAGTAGCTAAGGAAACAGCTCCAAGAGCATCTGTACTGGGCATTCGCCCCCTCATATAGTTCATCTTGCAGGAGTAGGGGTGTTACCTCGCCAAGAGGGCCCCGGTCCTGGGTACGTCGCTATGTTTGCAGTTTACCGTGCCCAACCCGTTGCGTGAGCCACCGATTGCATCCGAGTGTCCCTTCTTAGCCATCCCCGATGGCACTACCGCGTTCCACACCACGGCAGTTGGCGCCACCGTGGGGCACAGCGCTTCAGCTGGGATCAACTTCCGCACGGGACTTCTGCTCGTCGCCGGTGAACGTGTGGCCTCCGACCTTGTTCTCACATTTGGCGACAACGCCGCGTGCTTCGCCGGGAACACCTTCCACGCCAACGGCTCCATCATGCATTTCAGGGGCATCTGCGTCTACGTCGCCACCGTCGCCGAGGTCTTACCCAGCGTGGTTACCCCCATCCTCGATGTGCCTCTCAGCCGCCTCGCCGGCGGCCCAACCGCGACGAGCGGTTGCGTTGAACTCATGGTGGTAAACGCCCGCGAAAACCATCGCACGCCTCAGGAGCGCCGAGCAGGAGGAGAGAGCTCTGTGCCTGAGCAAGAACAAGATCCGCTCACTGTCTCCATCCAACACTTACGCACTCTAGTCATCGTTGAGACGGACCCGGCAGCTGCTGCGGCCGCACTTGAAGCTACGCGCCATAAGCTCCTGGAGGAGGCCACCAAGGTCTTTGCTAACCAGCGCCGACTAAATGCCACCATGCATGAGTACAACGCTGCCCACGGCTTCGTCAGAAAAATCCAGCACCAGGGCGCGACCTAGCGTCGGAACTAGACCGCGCCGCCGATTCACATGCAGGTATGGCGCAACCCGTCTACGACACCCCACCAAGAACATGAGAGCGGCCGAGGCGGCGGCCATAGAACTGAAACACCTCGAGGGCAAAGAGCTTTGTCGCCAGCAGGAGCGCGTCCAGCTCCTCGTCGCCACCGCTAACAAGTAGCAGGCCGAGTGTACCCCCAGCCAGATGGGTAATTCCCGAGACATCGTTGTTCGCAAAGGTGCGGACCAAACGGCGCACGGGGGAAGCAAGCCCAACAGGCGTCCTCCCCGGGAGGAGTTGGGCAAAACAGTCGTCCCCGTGGCGAGTCTGGCAATCATGGCCACCACAACCGAGACGCCGCCGCTTCTAGCGTGAGCCGTGCCCCGGCGGCAGGAGCTTCCGAGGGGAAGAAGACGCGCGCCCCGGATGAGGGAGCATACGCAAACAAGGACTCGCCTGCGTTGCGTCTGAAGGGCCGACTCAGCCCCCAAGAGCCGGCTGACGCACGCGAGCTCATCGACCTCCTGGTGCAATCGCGCACGCTGGAGGAGGAAAGTCCGGCTGGCCCGAAGTGTTTTGGCCCGCGCATCCGGAACGAGCCGTTTCCAAAGGGTTTTTCGCTTCCAAGGGACATGCCAAAATATAACGGCACAGTCAAACCTGAGGATTGGTTGGTGGATTACACTACCGCAGTGGGAATCTCCAACGGAAATCTCCGCCTGGCCATCCTCTACGTCCCCCTCATGCTCGTCGATTCGGCAAGAACATGGCTCAACAGCCTCCCCGACAACAGCATCAACGCCTGGCTGGACTTCGAAGAAGCGTTCATTCGCAACTTCACCGGAACATACAAGCGTCCAGGTTGACCTCGTGAGCTCGCCCTCTGCATACAAGGAAAGGATGAGTCCGACCGCGCCTACCTCACCCAGTGGACCAGCATGCACAACTCGTGTGAAGGGGTGCGCAAGGACCAGGCAATAGACTTCTTCACCAACGGTTGCCGAGACGGCACCATGCTGAAGCATAAGCTCAGCCGGGCGGACCCGCAAACCATGGCCAAGGTCATGGCCATCGTGGACAAGTACGCCACTGCCGACGCGGCTATGAAGAAGCCCATCGTGGTGGATGACCAAGGCCAAATCGTCACGGACGAGCAGGCGGAGTGCCGCCAGCCGGGCGACCATCACCCAGACGGCACGGCCATGACAACCGCCACGGCAAGAGGAAAGACGACCAACCGGACAACCGGTATGGCACCAAGCAAGTAGCTGCCGTGCATGAGGACCCGGCTACAGGCGGCAACCAGAGGCAGAGACCGGATGACAGGCCGCATCGGCCCAAGTACACCATGGAGTCCATGCTCGATGGGTCGTGCAAATTCCACAGTGGCGACAGCAAGCCTGCGAACCACACAACACGCCGGTCCGGCTGGACGAAGAAGATGGCTGAAGCCAGTGGGCTCCTACCACCACCTCTACCGCCAGCCGGAGGCCCACCGGACAACAGGGAGCGGCGCAACCGCCGCGAGGATGACGAGGATGGTTATCCACGACAAGTGGGCAACTACCACATCTTCCTTGCAGAGCTGGAGACAAAGCACGCCAAGAGAAGGCGCGAGGCGAAGGTGAACGCCATCGTTCCCCCATTCCCCAATAACTACATTTGGTCGGACCAGGCAATTACCTGGAGCAAGGAGGACCAGCCGGACATGCTACCAAGCCTTGGCAGCTACACGTTGATCCTTGACCCCATCATCGTCTCCAATAAACACTCGTGTCGTTTCTCCCGTGTACTCATCGACGGGGGCAGCAACATTAACCTCCTGTACCACAGCAGCCTCGAACGGCTCGGCGTCAGCGAGTCCCAGTTGCATCCCTTAAGCACTTCGTTTCATGGAGCACTACCAGGTCCGTCGCACTCGCCAATCGGCAAGATCCAGCTGGACGTCATCTTCGGCAACGAGAACAATTTTCGTCGTGAACCAATTTGGTTCGAGGTTGTGAACCTCTCCAGCGCCTACCACGCCATACTAGGGCGCCCAACCCTCACCAAGTTCATGGGAGTGCCGCACTACGCGTACCTCAAGATGAAGCTGCCAGGCCCAAAGGGAGTGATCATCGTTGATGGATGCTACAATCATTCGATCGAGTGTGCCACAGACGGCTCCAAGCTAGCCAAAGCAATGATCATCGCCGAGGAGAAGCGCATCATAATGCCGAACGTGGCGGCTCTACGGAAGGATATGTCGGCTGGAGAACCTAAGCCGGCGGGAGAAGATAAGCTGGCTGGAGAATCACAGTTCAAGCCCTCGCAAGGCACAAAGAAGATCCTGCTAAACGAGGAGGACCCAAGCAAGTTCGTCCTGGTCAGAGATAGCCTGGACAGTAAATAGGAAAGCGCGCTCGTCGACTTCCTCCGTGAGAATTGGGACATTTTCGCATGGTGCCCCAAAGACATGCCAAGTTTCCCGAGGGAGCTCGCCGAGCAATCTCTTCATGTTCGACCGAACATGAAGCCGTTCAAAAAATCTTTACGTTGCTTCACAGAAGAAAAAATAAGAACCATCGGTGAGGAGATCACATGACTGCTCGCAGCCGGCTTCATCATGGAAGTTTTCCACCTGGAATGGCTGGCCAACCTAGTGCTGGTACTGAAGAAGAACAAGACATGGCACATGTGTGTTGACTACACCAGCCTCAACAAGGCATGCCCCAAGGACCCTTTCGCTCTACCGCGGATAGATCAAGTCATTGACTCCACCGCTGGATGTGATTTATTGTCTTTTCTGAACGCTTACTCGGGTTATCACCAGATTAAGCTCAATGTAACCGTTCAAATCAAGACATCATTCATAACCCCGTATGGGGCTTACAGCTACACCACCATGCCCTTCGGTCTGAAAAACGCAGGAGCAACCTACCAGCGCTGCATGCAGAAATGCTTGTAGACGCAGATTGGTAAAAACATGCACGCCTATGTCGACGATGTTGTCATGAAGACCAAGGAGCAGCACACACCGCTCGAGGACCTGAAGTAAACATTCGACAACCTCCGTCGCTTCCAGATCAAGCTGAACCCGGAGAAGTGCGTATTCGGCGTCCCAGCGGCAAGCTGCTCGGTTTCCTCGTCTACGAGTGAGGAATCGAGGCAAACCCAGAGACGACCGGAGCTGCAGCAAAGTCTGCGCGACGTACAGAAGTTCACCGGATGCCTGGCCTCCCTTAGTCGGTTCATCAGCCGGCTGAGTGAGAAAGCCCTCCCCCTGTACCAACTCATGAAGAAGACGGACATGTTCGTCTGGACAGCTCAAGCAGACGAAGCTTTCCGGGACCTCAAGCGCATGTTCACCTCACCGCCTATTTTGGCAGCGCCAGCAGCAAAGGAGCCTATGCTGATGTACATCGCTGCCACAAACAGAGTGGTCAGCGTGGTACTGGTAGTGGAAAGGCCAGAATAGGGGAAGGCCAAGCCGGTCCATCGCCCCGTATACTACCTAAGCGAAGTAATGTCACTCTCCAAACAGAAGTACCCCTACTACCAGAAGCTGGTGTATAGCATGTACATGGCCGCCAACAAACTCAAGCACTACTTCCAAGATCACTCCATCCGAGTGGTGGCTTTGGCCCCGCTCGCGGAGATTATCAGCAACAAGGATGCCACTGGGCGCGTGGCAAATGGGCCATAGAGCTCGCTACACACAACATTCAGTATGAGCCAAGGACGGTAATCAAATCCCAGGCGCTGGCCGACTTCATCGTCGATTGGGCAAAGACGCAGTACATGCCACTGGTCCCTGATTCAACGTACTGAAAGCTACACTTCGATAGCTCCAAGATGCGAGGAGGACTCGGAGCCAGAACGTGATAACCTCTCCCAAGGGCGATCGGCTGGAGTACGTCCTCCAGATCCACTTCAAGGCGTCCAACAACGTCGCCGAATATGAAGCACTCATCCATGGGCTCAAGATGTCCAAGCAGATAGGCATCCAGAGGATACTATGCTTTGGAGATTCGGACCTGGTGGTGTAGCAGGTATCCGGTGAGTGGGACGCAAGGGACGCGATCATGGCTCTCTACCGCTTCTTCGTTCAGCAGTTGTGCGCCCGGGGACTGTCGCCGCACCGGGATCGCGCCACACCTGTGGATGCCTTGTCGCACCTGGGACTACCCGTCACACCGGGATCATGGCGACTGCGGTCGACACCAGCAAGCTACCACCCGACAAACCTCCCGATGTTCTAGAGACAGCCATCACTGAGGAGATCAAGCTCATCATGCAGACGGTGTACACCATTCGGGAAACACCCGACTGGGCGAAGCCGTTCATGAACTTCTTGGCCAAGGACGAGCTCCCGACGGAGGAAGTGGCAGCACGACAAGTGCGACGAAGAGCAAGCGCATACACAATCATCAACAACGAGTTGTACAAGCATAGCGTCGGGGGCATCTATCAGCGATGCTTAAGCCAAGAGGAGGGAACCAAAATCCTAGTGGACATACACCAGGGCGAATGCGGCCACCACGCTTCATCTAGGGCAATAGCACCCAGGGCTCTCCTCCATGGTTTCTATTGGCCCACAGCACTAAAGGACGCTCAGGAGTTGGTCAAAGCATGCAATGGTTGTCAGCGATTCAGCCAGCTGAAGCACACACCATTTGCAGCACTCAAGACGATACCAATCACCTGGCCATTCGCAGTCTGGGGGATAGACATGGTTGGGCCGTTCAAAACAGCTCGATCCGGTATGACGCACCTGCTCGTAGTCGTAGACAAGTTCACCAAGTGGATCGAGGCAAATCCCATCAAGAAGCTGGACAGAGCGACGGCGATCAAGTTCTTCATGGACATCATCATCCGATTTGGCTACCCGCACAACATCATCACGGACAATGGTACCAATTTTGCGAAGGGGGTTTTCGCCCATTTCTATGGAGAGAAGGACATCCGTCTGGACCTGGCATCGGTTGCGCACCCACAGTCCAACGGGCAGTGCGAACATGCTAACGGCCTGGTTCTAGACGGAATCAAGCCAAGACTGATTGAACCACTCCTCAGGTCACCCGGATGCCGGATCGAGGAGTTGCCAGCTGTGCTATGGAGCCTGCGCATCACCTCGAACCGTTCAACCAGCTTCACACCGTTCTTCCTTGTTGATGGGGTAGGGGCAGTCCTCCCAACGGATATCCAGTTCGATGCTCCCCGGAAATAGCTCTACATAGAGCAAGAAGCCAAAGAAGCAAGAGAGGACAGCGTGGACCTGCTCAAGGAAGCGCGAGAGCTGCCTTTGTCCAGGTCAGCAATATATCAGCAGGACTTGCGCCGCTACCACGCCAGCCGGATCCGGCCTACTTCCTTTCGCGAAGGAGATCTAGTGATGTGCCTGGTCCAGAGCACAAAAGGAATGCATAAGCTGTCCCCACCATGGGAAGGACCATTCATCGTCAGCTGGGCGCTGCACAACAATTCATATTATCTGATCGACACTCAGCAACCGGCAAAGAACAAGGCAGATCACTCGAACGAGGAGACGGAACGCCCATGGAATGTGAGCCTACTCCGGCCATTTTACACTTGAACAAGAAGTGTATGTATCCCCCTTTCATGTAATAAATGAACAAGCTTGGAAGCCTCAGCATAGTACCGAGGACTTTTTCCCAATTTCGTGCACCACATTCGTCTCCATACTGGCTGGCCCGAACACCCATGATTTCTACAGGCGGCATAGTATTGCATGAGGTGCCTAGAGCAAACTCTTCAGTTCCATCTTCAGACCGCAAGCCGGCTGTCGACCCGGCAAGAGCAAAAACTCAAAGTACATACTGCAAGAAAATGCCAACACAAAAAACAAGGGCGCCTGGGCAAACCGGTCGCTCCTACACGAGCTAAGCTAACAACAGCGAACCGAAGTATCGTGAGGCACGCCAGCTCAGACGTTCCTTCGGTTCCGGCTGCAGACTGCAACCCGGCTGGCAGCTGGCAAGGGCAATGCTCGAAAGGCCAATGCTCGCTGAGAAAATGGAAGCTGCTAATGGCCTAGCTCGAAAGGGCACGTTTCCTCGTTTTTTCGTTCAGTCCTAACTATGAATGAGCGTATGTATAGTGAAACTAACCCAAAGCAACGCCGTGTCTCGCGCGACACGATCCACAACTTGACAGGAAATACGAAGGCAAAGAGCTCCGACCCGGCTAGCTATCCCGGCCGACCCGAACCTCGGGACTACACCCAGTGGGCGCGCTCCCGCGCACCCATCAACCCAAGTCAAGGCGGCCAAGAGCCCCGACCCGGCCGGCTCCCCAGCCGGCAAGACCACAACTGATGAAGGCATAAAGACAGAAGCGCCAATGACAAACAAAAAGACAGAATGACCTCAAGAACTGAAGGGGAGTCAAGCCATTAAGCGGAACGTGAAGGTTCCGTGCAAAATTCAAAGTTTGCGGTCACAAATTCACCAACATGTAGCACCAACAAAAGTCCAGTTTGACAAATACACCCGACATTCCGAGGATCAAGGTTCTGGAGCCGGAGCAGTAGAGGGAGCATCAGCAGCATCGGCCCTCCCTCGTGGCAAATTTGTGAAAGAAGTACAATCACTTGTGAAAGAACTTGAGCAGTTCAAGTGTTCCTTACCAGACTAATTTGTGGCCGGTAGCATTATTGCCAAGCTTCCTCCCTCGTGGAGGAACTTTGCTACCTCTCTGAAACATAAGAGACAAGAGTTTTCCGTTACGGATCTCATTGGGTCTCTTCATGTGGAAGAGAAGGCGAGAGCAAAGGACAAAACGACTGGAGGATTTGAGGGAGGTTCTATTGCCAATTTGGTACAGAGGAAAAACTTCCAATCCCACAAGTTCAAGAATAAGAACAAAACTAAATGAAAAAGGAAGTTCAATGGCAAGAACAAGGCCACACACTCAACCAACTTCAAGAAGAAAAATGATAAGAGGAAAGGCTCTTGCCACGTCTGTGGTGATCCGTATCATTGGGCTCCTAGTTGTCCTAATCGCTTTGACAAGCGTCAACATGGGAACAACGACAATGCCGCTAATGTTGTTATTAGTGATACTGAGATGAAGGATGTTGGGTACGGTATTTTACCTACTATCCTTTCAGTATGTCATTCTCCTGATTGCTGGATAGACACGGATGCTAATACACATGTATGTTCTGATATTTCCATGTTTTGCTCTTATCAGGTCTCAAGGACTTCTTCTGTGCTGATGGGAAACGTCTCACGTGCTTTTTTTCATGGTGTTGGTATGATAAATCTGAAGTTTACTTCAGGGAAGACCGTACAGCTGAAGAATGTGCAGCACGTTCCCTCAATCAATAAGAATCTCGTTAGTGGATCGCTTTTATGTCGAGATGGCTTTAAGTTGGTTTTTTAGTCTAATAAAGTTTTAATTTCTAAGTATGTACAATTTGTTGGAAAGGGTTATGAGTGCGGAGGTCTGTTCCACTTGTCTTTGTCGGACTCATGTACTAAAGTTATTAATCATGTTTGCAATGATAATGAGTCCAATGTTTGGCATTCATGACTGTCATATTAACTTTGGTTGCATGACGCGGCTAGCCAATATGAGTTTAATCCCGAAATTTACCATTGTCAAAGGTTCTAAGTGCCAAGTTTGTGTGCAAGCAAAGCAACCCCGCAAGTCTCATACGGCTACGAAACCGAGAAACTTAGCACCACTAGAACTTATACATTCAGATCTTTGTGAGATGAATGGTGTGTTGACAAAAGGTGGAAAAAGATACTTTATGACGTTGATTGATGACTCCACTAGATGTTGCTATGTTTATCTTCTAAAATCTAAATATGAAGCTTTGAACTACTTCAAAATCTACAAAGTTGAGGCAGAAAACCAACTTGATCTTAGAATCAAGCTGCTAAGGTCGGATCATGGTGGAGAGTACGTTTGAAACGTATTTGATTTATTCTGTACAGAACATGGTATTATTCATGAGAGGACTCCTCCTTACTCACCTCAGTCAAATGGGGTGGCCAAAAGGAAGAACCACACTCTAACTGATTTGGTTAACGCCATGTTAGATACATCGGGTCTTTCCAAGGAATGGTGGGGGAGGCGCTAATGATTGCATGTCATGCCCTAAACCTATTCCTGTAAAGGATAAAACCATGACTCCATTTGAGGAATGGGAAAAGAAAAGGCTTAAACTCTCTTACTTACGAACTTGGGGTTGTTTGACGAAAGTCAATATTCCAATACCCAAGAAGCGAAAGCTTGGACCAAAAACCGTTGATTGTGTTTTTCAGGGATATGCTTTTCATAGCATTGGCTATAGATTTTTGATAGTGAAATATGAGGTATCTGACATGCATGTTATTACAATTATGGAGTCGAATGATGCGACTTTATTTGAGGACATCTTTCCTATGAAAGGTATGTCTAGCTCATCAAATCAGGAGATGACTAGTTCATCTAGTCAGGAATTTGTTATAATTCCTGAACCCACTATGCCGATAGAACACTCTGATAATCCCGTGGAGGACGACAATGAAGCTCCCAAAAGGAGCAAGAGACAAAGGACTGCAAATTCATTTGGTGATGATTTCATTGTGTACCTTGTGGATGATACTGCCACTTCTATTTTAGAAGCCTATGCATCTCAAGATGCTAACTACTGAAAGGAAGCTGTCCGAAGCGAGATGGACTCCATCTTAGCTAATGGTACTTGGGAAGTCACTGATCGTCCTTATGGGTGCAAACCCGTAGGATATAAGTGGGTGTTCAAGAAAAATCTTAGACCTGATGGTACTATTGAAAAGTATAAGGCACGTCTTGTGGATAAGGGTTATACCCAAAAAGAAGGTGAAGACTTCTTCGATACCTACTCACATGTAGCCAGATTGACCACTATTCGAGTACTACTTTCCTTGGCTGCCTCACATGGTCTTCTCGTTCATCAAATGGACGTTAAGACAACTTTTCTAAATGAAGATCTAGATGAGGAAATTTATATGGAGCAGCCTGACGGATTTGTAGTAGATGGTCAAGAAGGAAAGGTGTGTAGGTTAGTGAAGTCTTTGTATGGTCTTCAACAAGCCCCTAAGCAGTGGCACGAGAAGTTTGAAAGAACTTTAACTGTTGAAGGCTTTGTTGTAAACGAAGCTGACAAATGTGTGTACTATCGCCATGATGGGGGCGAGGGAGTTATTATGTGTCTCTATGTTGATGACATATTGATATTTGGGACCAACCTCGCTGTTATCGAGGAGGCCAAAGATTTCCTATCTCGCTGCTTTGAGATGAAGGACTTGGGAGTGGCTGATGTAATATTAAACATCAAGCTACTAAAGGATGGCAATGGTGGGATTACATTGCTTCAGTCTCACTATGTGGAAAAGATATTGAGTTGCTTTGGGTATAGCGGCTGCAAGTATTATCCAACGCCTTATGATCCTAGTGTGCTACTTCGAAAGAATCGAAGGATTGCTAAATATCAATTGAGATACTCTCAAATTATTGGCTCGCTCATGTATTTAGCCAGCGCTACTAGACCTGACATCTCCGTTGTCATAAGCAAACTGAGTCGATTTGTGTCAAATCCTGGAGATGATCATTGGCATGCTCTTGAAAGAGTTTTGCGCTATTTGAAAGGCACTGTGAGTTATGGTATTCACTATACTGGGTATCCACGGGTACTTGAGGGTTATAGTGATTCAAACTGGATATCTGGTGTTGATGAGATTAAGGACACAAGTGGTTATTTGTTTACACTTGGTGGTGGCGCTGTTTCCTGGAAGTCTTGCAAGCAGACCATATTAACTAGGTCAACAATGGAAGCAGAACTCACAGCATTAGATACAGCCACTGTTGAAGCAGAGTGCCTTCATGAGCTCTTGATGGACTTACCTGTGGTTGAAAAACCAATACCCGCCATCCCGATGAACTGTGATAATCAAACTGTAATCGTCAAAGTAAACAGTTCTAAGGATAATATGAAGTCATCTAGGCATGTGAAGAGGCGATTGAAATCTATTAGGAAACTAAGAAACTCCCGAGTTATTGCGTTGGATTATATCCAAACATCTAAGAATCTGGCATATCCCTTCACAAAGGGTTTATCATGCAATGTGATAGATAATGCATAAAGGGAGATGGTTTTGAGACCCATGCTATGAGTTGATCCTAGTGGCAACCCACTCTATGTAATCGGATATCCCGTGAATTAGAGCTAGGAGACAAGTTGTTGATCAGCTGAGAGAAGAGTATCCCTATATTATATTTGAAGGGAATATGCCCTGAGAGGCAATAATAAAGTGTTTATTATGTATATTCCAAGTATATGATAGATGTTTATTTTACATGATATAATTTTATTAGTACGGAAACATTAATACATGTGTGTTTAATAAACAAACAGAAAGTTCCTAGTTATGCCTCTCTCATAAACTAGCTCGTTGATTAACAAGATGATCAAGGTTTCCTGATCATGGACATTGGATGTTGTTAATAACAAGGTCACAACATTAGTGTAATGGTGTGATGAACATTCATCCAAAGTATAGCATTACGATCAAAGTCATTGAGTTTATATTGCTATAACATCATACGAAGTGATCCTAATCCTTAGACCATGAGATCATGTCAATCACTAACACCATAAGAGTATCTTGATAACATCAAACGTCACACTGTAACATGGTGATTATAAAGATGGGTTAAGTACTACTAAAGTGTTATGTTGAGGCCCATGGATCGAGAGTGGAATTTGTTCATCCCGATGACGGATAGATATGCTGTGGGCCCTCTCGGTGATATCACATTGGTTAGCTTGCAAGTAAGTGATTTGATCACTAGAATGTTATATCATGGGAACGAGAAAAGAGTACATGTCGGTAATGAGATCAAACTAGGTATGGAGATACCGATGATCGAATCTTGGACATGTAATATATCACGAAACAAAGGGATTAATATACTAGCATAAAAGGTTCTCGCGATCACAAGAAAGTCATCGCTGAATGTATGGGAGTCAGTATGGATCTCCAGGTCCCGCTTATGATTATTGATCTGAGAGGGGTCTCGATCATGTATGCATTATTTGTGAACCGTAGGGTGACACACTTAAGAGACACCGACATCCATTTGGAGCAAAAGTTTCATGCCGAAAAGAATAACAAGCGTAGGAATTTATTTCACTAGATACCGAAACGGGTTTTTGGGTGAAATTGCAGAAAGTGTTTTTGCATGTGAAATGAAATACTAGCAAGGGTTTATATGTGAATGTTTGTCATTAAAGTAATTGACAAAATTCTGAATAAATAAAATGAGTTTTATTTAATGAGAGTTTGCATTAAATTGGGTGGAAATTTAATGGGAATTTGAGTGGGTTTTTTGAGTGGAGGGAATTGAAAGGCATTTTTGTGAGTGAAGTGTCCACCCACATCAATGGAGGGAGGGCAAGGGGCAGCCCCATGCGCCGGCCACCCCCTTGGGTGGCCCCTCCTCCTATAAAAGGAGTCCCCTCTTCTCTCTCTCACTCACACCTCCTCGTGAAGGATCTCTCTCCCCCTTTAGTATTTATCCCCCATGGTCTCGGACTAGCGAGATACATGTTCCCAGTGGCTATTCGGCAAGAAAGAGTTGAGATTCCGTTGCATCGCTGGAGCGAGGAGGTGGAGGTTGCTCAGTTCCTCGGACGTGTGTGCGAGCATGGATGTGTCGTTGATTTGCGGTGCTAGGACTTCCTCTCGATCTTGAAATCGGCAAGAGATCGTCTACATCAACCACGAGTTCGGACTCGTTAAGCTTTGTCGGTATTCATGGGTATGTTCTCTATGGATGTATATCCGCCCGTTGATTTTATCTAGTAGATAGATCTTGGTACATAGTTGTTCCCATCGTAGGAAATTTTTTGTTTTTTATGTTGCGAACCCTACAGTGGTATCAGAGCCTGATCTATGCGCAGATGCTTTGCACGAGTAGTACACATATGAGTATGTGGGCGATGATGATCATGTTATTGCTTCTTTGTGGTACTTTGGATATTGGTGGCATAGTGGGATGAATCGGCCCGGACAAACTTTACATGTTCTCGCACATGAGACCCGTTCCACGCTTGACATGCAACTAGTTTTGCATAAGTGGCTAGCAGGTGTCTGTCTCTCCTACTATAGTCAATATCTAATTTGCAACGAGTTGTCAACAATTTGGTTACCCTCGTTGTGGTTCATGTTCGTAGGTATGAAAAGTTCTATCTTCGAAAGCCCTAAGCCACGTAAAACTTGCAATGGATAAATTAGAGGCGTATAGTTTAGATTGTTGCTGGGCTAGTGTCATGATATGGTGATGTTGTAAGTAGAAGTATGAGTTGATACTCTTACAATACACATAACATGTAAATTCCATAGACCTTGGCCTTACACATAAAGGTGTGATAGTGATCATACCACGATGCACATGATGGATATCGAGTGCAAGAACCATATCATTCCACTTACAAACATGTGATGTTTGATTGCATCTTATATTGCTTGTTTGGCGTTTTATTAGCATAATAAGATGATCCCTCATTTAGATATCAAGATAAGAATGTGTTCTTCCTTAAGTATGCACCGATTATGTTTCGTCGCACCAAAACATCACGTGATGATCGGGTGTTCTTGGATCCACGATCATATTTCGGGTGTAAGACAGTTACACACGTGAATACTAAGGTTCTTACTTGGCGAGCCTAGCATGTACAGACATGGCCCCGGAACACGGACCGAATGGTTAAGAATGAGTCATATGGTATATATGATGCCCATTTGATGCTCGCCTTTGAAGCTACACCGACTCACGTGATGATCGGACTTGGTGTATTGGAGTTGGTTCATGTAATCACCAAAAAGGCACGAGGGATGTCATTTTTGAGTGGGAGTTTATTCTTAATTTGGATTAGTTGAACTCAATCTATCATAAACTTAGTCTAAACTTTATAAATTCTGTTGTAGATGGCACCACCTGATTTTAATTTCGATGTGTTCATGAAGAAAGAGAAACTTTCAACGAATGGTAGAAATTTTACCGAATGGGCCATGACTTTGGGGATTATCCTCTCTGCTGCACAAAAGCAATATGTGCTAGAAGCGCCGCTAGGCCCCCCATCATTCGATGATGCCCCTGACGAGGAGAAGAATGTCTATCAGACTCGTCAGGACGACCGCAACTTAGTTCATTGCGGCATATTGTATGGGCTAGAGACAGAACTTCGAAAGCGTTTCGAAAATGGCAATGCATTTGATACAACGGGTGAGTTGAAAATGATTTTCGACACACATGTTGTTGTACAAAGAGAACAGATCCGTAAATGAGCATGTACTCAAGATGTCGGGTTACGCCGGTAAGCTTGTGTCCTTGGGAATAATGATTCCCATTGATTTAGGCATCCATCATGTTTTGAAGTCTCTGCCACCTAGCTATAAGAGCTTTGTGATGAACTATAATATGCAAGGCATGGAGAAGTCTCTCCCTAAGCTTCTGTCAATGCTTAAAACTGCAGAAGTGGAGATCAAGAAGGAACATCAAGTGTTGATGATCAATATGAACACTTGTTTCAAGAAAGACAAGAAGGGAAAACGGAAGGGAAGTAAGGGCGGCAAGCCGGTTGCCGTGCCTGAAAAGAAACCCCGAGTTGGTCCTAAGTCTGATACAGAGTGCTATTATTGTAAGGGGATTGGCCACTGGAAGCGCAACTGCTCCAAGTATTTGGCAGACAAGAAGGCCGGCAAGGCAAATAAAGGTATATATGATATACATGTTATTGATGTGTACTTGACTAGTACTCGCAGTAGCACCTAGGTATTTGATACCGGTTCAGTTGCTAATATTTGTAACTCGGATCAGGGGCTACGGAACAAGCGACCGCTAGCAAGGGGTGAGGTCAAGATGTGTGTCGGCAATGGATCAAATGTTGATGTGATCGCCGTCGGAACACTACCTCTCCACTTACCGCCGGTATTAGTAATAAACTTGAATAATTGTTATCTGGTGCCAGCACTGAGCATGAATATTGTATCTGGATCGTGTTTGATGCGAAGTGGTTATTCATTTAAATCCGAGAACAATGGTTGTTCTATTTATATGAATGAAATATTTTATGGTCATGCACCGATGATGAATGGTTTATTTCTATTGGATCTCGATAATAATGTTACACATATTCATAATGTTGATGCTAAAAGGATTAAACTTAATGATGATATATCCGCATATATGTGGCACTGTCGTCTAGGTCATATTGGCGTTAAACGCATGAAAAAGATCCATTCGGATGGACTTTTGGAATCACTTGATACATGTGAGCCATGCCTTATGGGCAAGATGACTAGAACGACGTTTTTCAGTTCAATGGAACGGGCGACAGATTTATTGGAAATCATACATTCTGATGTATGTGGTCCAATGAGTGTGTCGGCGCGAGGTGGATATCATTATTTTGTAACTTTCACGGCTTATTTGAGTAGATACGGTTATATCTACTTGATGAAACACAAGTCTAAAACCTTTGAAAAGTTCAAGGAATTTCAGAGTGAAGTGGAAAATCATCGTAATAGAAAGATCAAATTTCTACGGTCCGACCGTGGAGGTGAGTATCTAAGTTACGAGTTTAGCACTCATATGAAAGAGTGTGGAATAGTTTCACAACTCACGTCTTCCGGAACACCATAGCGAAATGGTGTGTCGGAACGTCGTAATAATACTTTATTGGATATGGTTCGATCTATGATGTCTCTGACGGACTTGTCGTTGTCATTTTGGGGTTATGCACTAGAAACCGTTGCATTCACTTTAAATCGGGCACCATCTAAATCCGTTGAAAAGACACCGTATGAATTGTGGTTTAGAAACAAACCTAAGCTGTCATTTTTTAAAGTTTGGGGATGCGATGTTTATGTGAAAAAACTTCAACCGGATAAACTCGAACCCAAAGCAGAAAAATGCGTCTTCATAGGATACCCTAAGGAAACTATTGGGTATTCCTTCTATCACAGATCCGAGGGCAAGGTTTTTGTTGCCAAGCATGGATCCTTTCTAGAGAAAGAGTTTCTCGCGAAAGGTGTGACTAGTCGGAAGGTAGAACTCGAAGAGGTTGTAGAAACTTCTCTTCATAGTATGGCGAGTAGCACAGCGCCGAAAGTTGTTCCGGAGTTGGCTTCACCTAATGAAGAGGGAACTAATGATATCGATCATGAAACTCTAAAAGAGAGTACTACCAAACCTCGCAGGTCTAGCAGGACGCGTGCAGCTCCCGAGCTGTACGGAAATCCTGTTATGAATTTCATGGTTGATGAAATTGATGACCCTGCGACGTATGAAGAAGCGATGATGAGCCCGTATTCCAACAAATGGTTAGAAGCCATGAAATCCGAGATGGAATCCATGTACGAAAACCAATTTTGGAACTTGGTGGACTTACCTCACGACCGAAAGGCCGTGGAGAATAAACGGATTTTCAAAAGGAAAACTGATGCTGATGGTAATGTGACCGTCTATAAAGCTCGACTTGTCGCAAAGGGGTTTCTAAAAATTCAAGGAGTTGACTACGATGAGACATTCTCTCCCGTAGCGATGCTAAAGTCAGTTAGGATTATGTTAGCAATTGATGCATATTTCGATTATGAGATATGGCAGATGGATGTCAAAACCGCGTTCTTCAATGGCAATATTGAAGAAGAGTTGTATATGATACAACCAAAGGGTTTTTTTGATCCTAAGGATGCTGACAAGGTATGCAAGCTTTAGCGATCCATCTATGGGCTGAAGCAAGAATCCTGGAGTTGGAATCTCCGCTTTGATGAGGTGATCAAAGAGTTGGATTTGTCCAAACTTATGGAGAGGTTTGTATTTACAAGAAAGTAAGTGGGAGCAATGTGGCATTTCTGATATTATATGTGGATGACATATTATTGATCGAAAATGATATAGATATTTTAAACAGTGTTAAATGTTATCTAAACAACAAATTTTCAATGAAGGACCTAGGTGAAGCGTCATACATATTAGGCATAAAGATCTATAGAGATAGATCTAGGCGCCTAATAGGCTTATCGCAAAGTACATACCTTGATAAGATTTTAAAGAAGTTTAAAATGGACAGAAGTAAGAAGGGGTTCTTACCTATGTTGCAAGGCAAGACATTGAGTAAGACTCAAAGTCCAGCTACGGCGCAAAAAGAGAGATAATGGACAAAGTCCCCTATGCTTCAGCCATAGGCTCTATAATGTACGCCATGCTATGTACAAGACCAGATGTGGCACATGATAATAGTTTAACTAGTAGGTACCAATCGGATCCAGGTTCAGAACACTAGATAGCGGTCAAGAATATCCTTAAGTACTTGCAAAGAACTAAGGATATGTTTCTAGTGTATGGAGGTGGAGAAGAGCTCGTCGCTAAGTGTTATGTCGACGCAAGCTTTGACACCGATCCGGATGACTCTAAGTCTCAATCTGGATACGTAATTCTCATGAATGATGGAGCGGTTAGTTGGAGGAGTTTCAAACAACCCGTGGTGGCGAGATCAACAACGGAGGCCGAATATGTTGCTGCTTCGGAAGCGGCTCAGGAAGCGGTTTGGATGAAGGAGTTCATATCCGAACTAGGTGTGGTTGCGAGTGCGTTGGACCCAATGGTGATCTATTGAGACAACAATGGCGCCATTGACAATGCCAAAGAACCAAGGTCTCACAATAATTCCAAGCATATTAAGCATCAGTTTCACTCCATCCGCGAGCATGTCAAAGATAAAGATATAAAGATTTTTAAAGTACATACGGATCTCAATGTAGCAGATCCGTTGACTAAAACTCCCCTAGAGAAAAACATTATCAACACCAGAACTCCATGGGTGTTAGATTTATCACTATGTAACTAGATTATTGTCTCTAGTGCAAGTGGGAGACCGAAGGGAATATGCCTTGAGAGGCAATAATAAAGTGTTTATTATGTATATTCCAATTATATGATAGATGTTTATTTTACATGCTATAATTGTATTAATACGGAAACATTAATACATGTGTGTTTAATAAACAAACAGAAAGTTCCTAGTTATGCCTCTCTCATAAACTAGCTCGTTGATTAACAAGATGATCAAGGTTTCCTGATCATGGACATTGGGTGTTGTTAATAACAAGGTCACAACATTAGTGTAATGGTGTGATGAACATTCATCTGAAGTATAGAATTACGATCAAAGTCATTGAGTTTATATTGCTATAACATCATACGAAGTGATCCTAATCCTTAGACCATGAGATCATGTCAATCACTAACACCGGAAGAGTATCTTGATAACATCAAACGTCACACCAGAACATGGTAATTATAAAGATGGGTTCAGTACTACTAAAGTGTTATGTTGAGGCCCATGGATCGAGAGTGGAATTTGTTCATCCCGATGACAGATAGATATGCTCTGGGACCTCTCGGTGATATCACATTGGTTAGCTTGCAAGCAAGTGATTTGATCACTAGAATGTTATATCACGGGAATAAGAAAAGAGTACATGTCGGTAAAGAGATCAAACTAGGTATGGAGATACCGATGATCGAATCTCGGACATGTAATATATCGCGAAACAAAGGGATTAAGATACTAGCATAAAAGGTTCTCGTGATCACAAGAAAGTCATCGCTGAATGTGTAGGAGTCGGTATGGATCTCCAGGTCCCGCTTCTGATTATTTATCTGAGAGGGGTCTCGATCATGTCCGCATTATTCGCCAACCGTAGGGTGACACACTTAAGAGACACCGACATCCATTTGGAGCAAAAGTTTCATGCCGGAAAGAATAACAAGCGCAACAATTTATTTCACCAGATACCCAAACGGGTTTTCGGATGAAATTGCAGAAAGTGTTTTTGCATGTGAAATGAAATACTAGCAAGGGGTTATATGTGAATATTTGTCATTAAAGTAATTGACAAAATTCTGAATAAATAAAAGGAGTTTTATTTCATGAGAGTTTTCATTAAATTTGGTGGAAATTTAATGGGAATTTGAGTGGTTTTTTGAGTGGAGGGAATTGAAAGGCATTTTTGTGAGTGGAGTGTCCACCCACATCAATGGAGGGAGGGCAAGGGGCAGCCCCATGCGCCAGCCACCCCCTCCTCCAATAAAAGGATCCCCCTCTCCTCTCTCTCACTCACACCTCCTCGTGAAGGATCTCTCTCCCCCTCTAGTATTTATCCCCCATGGTCTCGGACTAGCGAGATACATGTTCCTGGTGGCTATTCGGCAAGAAAGAGTTTTTCTTCCGCTGCAACGCTGGAGCGAGGAGGCGGAGGTTGCTCGGTGCCTTGGACGTGTGTACGAGCACGGATGCGTCGCTGATTTGTGGTGTTAGGATTTCCTCTTGATATTGAGATCGGCAAGATATCGTCTACATCAACCACGAGTTCAGACTCGTTAATCTTTGTCGGTCTTCAAGGATTTGTTCTCTACGGATGTATATCCGCTCGTTGATTGTATCTAGTAGATATATCTTGGTACGTAGTTGTTCCCATCGTAAGAATTTTTTTGTTTTCTATGCTGCGAATCCTACAATGTTTACATCTCCATAAAGATGCAATACTCTCTTAATCTGCATGGTAAGTTGATATTTATCTTAATGTGTTTCAAGTGGCATTTATAACCGGAGATGTTGTCCTGCAGAACATCTCTTAAGGAACACACCTATATGAGTCTGACTGTTAAACGTTGTAGTCTGTGAGAGTTGGGTGCTCTCTCATAAACTCATGAAAGGCACTGGAGTATGATGCATAAGCTCCAAACCACGAGGAAGCCGATGGCATCCCTGTACCGGTCTAGATTTTGTGTGAAACTAGCGCGCAGAAAACTTGTAGTTCAAGGCATAGTCCACTATTCAAGTTGCTAGCTAGTGTAACATAAAGTTTAACGTGGAAGTTCAACTACAGTCTCCACTACATACCGGTATATAAAACAATGTTCTAGAAGAAAAGTGATGTGATGTGCCAATGAGTTTTTGTGGGGGATTGTTGGAATTTGGTGAGTTTTGGGCTGCTGGCCCATTAGACAAATTCTGAAATTCTCTTTGGACCACTTGTCCATGGCAGCATATGGCTATGCTAGTGGTGCTAAAGTTTAGTCACACATTTCTAGTGGAAGGAGAATTGGACCACCTTATATAGTAGAGTGTTACACCACTCACTAAGGTGTGACAAGGAGAGAAGCCCTCGCCCACTCCTCCTCGCCGCGCGTCACGGCGATGCCACTGCTGGTTGCAGAATCTCGCGACCGAACTTTATTTTGCTGGTTGGAAAAACTAATTATGAGTCATAAACAGACGCGTTAATTATAGTTGTTTCTAGTTTTTATGGACGTGTGCTATTACCGACTCGGACGTGGGCTAAGCTTCACGATCTCCCTGGCCTGCACTATATAAGTGTCTGCGCTAAACCTAATCGGCGATCACTCAATCCATACACGCGCCTACCTCCAGAACCTTGCACCACCGCCTTCGTCTTACCCATCCCGGCTTGTGGCGTGCACCGCAGATCGGGACAGTAGGCCTCTGGAACCCCGCCCATTGTAAACCTGTACGGGTGAGGGGCGATCAGGTTTTTGGGGAGCGCTCAAGCGTGACTACTGGCATCCACGACGTCGTCCGACGACGAGTTCTCGAACGACGACTTCTTTCCGGACGTCAGCGACCTCTTCGGCAACCTCAACATGGGCGACAGTTCTGCTGCTGCTACTGCCGCAACTGCATCGTATGTGTTCTCAATCTCTCTCTTCAGATTATGCTAGAGTTTCTAGTTCTAGAATTTGGCATAGATGTGATAGGTTTATCTTGTATAGATGTAATTTGTTCATCTAATTTGTTGATCTGCATGATTGGTTTAGGACCGTTTGTATGATCATGCTTTATCAGTTTATTATTTAGATTAAATCATATGGATTATTGCTTATATTTTCAACAGAAGCTTGGACTATAGAGGAAGTTGATGATGCTCAAGTGAGGTGGTAGCCCTTGTCACGATCTCGAGGGATCCGAGAGTATTGAGCAGTGCCATGGTCGAGGTAGCCGTGCGAGGGGTCGCCATGGTCGATGTCGTGGTCGGGGATGTCTGTGTTAAGGTAGCCGCACATGAAGCCGCATGCGCATAGTGCACGAGGAGGATGACAGAGACGCGTCGAGGCAGTCATCGAGGATGTCGATGCTCATGCCGATGTAGTCCGATTCGTCGAGGACGAGGTATGGCCATAGTTTTGCCAGAACTAGGCGCACGTCGGGGAAGAACACACACTCTAGTTTTGCCAAAACTGAGTATGCAAAGAAAAACTCGTCGGTGACGCGGTCGAGGCAATCATAGAGGGGTCGATGCCGAAGAACACATTGTCGAATCCGATGAAGACGAGGCGTCAATCTGAGCTAGCTAGACTCAGGAACACATCGGGGACGAAGGCACTCCCGATGTTGCCAATACCAGGCGTGCGAGGGGCTTGGACCATCATGAACTTGTCTCCATGTCAGAGAGACTAGCAGAGGAGGCCTCCAGAACGGTTGCGAGGCGTAGAGCGGCAAAGGGAGAGATGTTGATGCTGTCTGCTGTTGTCGGAGTAGAGGAGCGGGTGGTGTGGTCAGAGACGAGGCGATGACACTGACAACGAAGTTGTAGTGGACGAATACGTAGAGGGCGGTGAAGAAAAATGTGACATGGGGTGGTGATGACCCACAAGTATAGGGGATCGCAATAGTCTTCGAGGGTAGTATTACCCAATTTATTGATTCGACACTAGGGGAGCCAAATAATACTTGCAAGCCCAACTGAGTTATCAATTCAGCTGCACCTGGAAATAGTTCTTACTCACAGAAGTTTATCAGTAGCAACAGTTTGGTAGTAGCAACAGCAAAGCAGTAGGAGCAGCAAAACAAGACCAATAGTAACAGTAGTAGCAAATAGTAGGATATGAGTGCGGTAGGCATAGGGATGGATGGACGGGCGTTACATGGACGAGTCTAAACATGTAACTTCAAGATCTAGGACAATTACAGATAAATAAGAATAAGCATCCAAGTACTAAACAATCACAGGCATGTGCTCCATATATAGTCATGCGTGCTTGCAATGAGAACTTGCACAACATCTTTTGTCCTACCAGCCCGTTGCAGCGGGGTGATACGTCGGAAACGTATCTATAATTTTTTATGTTCCATGCTTGTTTAGTATCTACTTTGCTTTGCTTTGTCTACACTTTGAGGTGTTTTTATATCTTTTCTGGAACTAGCCTATTAACAAGTTGCCACAGTGTCAGTTGCCTGTTTTCTTCTGTTTTTGGTTCCAGAAAGGTAGAAAATCAATATTCTCGGAATTGGACGGGACAAAAGCCAAAGTTATTATTTTCCCGGAGCAACACGGAACCACGAAGCAGAGCTGGAGGGGGGCCACAGGGTGGCTAAACCCCCTAGGCGCGGGCAAGCCCTGGGGGCGCCTAGAGGGGGTGTGGGCCCCTGGACCCCCACCGACCTTGAGTCATGGGCCTATATGAAGCCTCCGACCCAAAAACCCTAAATAATCCAGAAGAAATCCACGAAAACCTCTGCAGCGCCGCCGGCACCGAAGGGGAGATTCGGGGGACAGAAAGTCTCTGTTCCGGCATCCTGTCGGGACGGGGAAGTGCCCCGGGAGCCATCTCCATCGATCTCCATCACCATCTTCATCACTGTTGTTGATTCCCATGATGAGGAGGGAGTAGTTCTTCCTCAGGGCTAAGGGCTCTAACGGTAGCTATGTGTTCATCTCTCTCTATGCATGATCTTGTTGTGGTCATGAGCTTTGTAATCAAGTATATCTACCTTGCTACTCAAGTGCTTCATTAGATCTCTGCTCTCCCCATGTATGTGAAAGTGACAGTGTGCATGCCATGGTGGCACTTAGGTTTGAGTCTACATAAATACTCTTTGTGCTTTAATAGATCTATGCTTTTCCCCACGTGTGTGAAAGTGACAACGTGCATACCATGTGTGGCACTTTGGCTAGATTGAATATTTGTTATGAGTTATATTTGGAGTTGGATGTCTCTATGAAATTGTGGTGTTTGTTGGAACCATCTAGCGCTCAAGGTGATAGTGTGGGATTATCTAGAGTGGGGAAGACGGACTTTGAGGTGTGCTGTTATAGCCCTACCATGGATTAGAGTGTCCAACCTGAGAGTAGTTAAGAGTAGTATCATGAAGAGAGGATATTTATATGAGAGAGTGTTCACTAGTGAAAGTATGATCCCTAGGCCTTGTTTCTAAGCATTGAAACACCATTTGCTACTAGATCTGTTGCATGTTTGCTTGCTTCCATCTTTATTCCGTTTACTGGGGAGGTTACCTTTCCTCCATGTCAATCTCCATCAAAGTCTTTTCTGGCACTCACACACGTTACCCCACGTCAACAACAAGTCAGAAGATATTTTCTGGCACCGTTACCACTTGTATTTCACTATCTCTTTGCCGAACTAGTCACCTATACACCTAACAAGTGTATTGGGTGTGTTGGGGATGAAAGAGACTTCTTGTATCTTGATTGCAGGGTTGCTTGAGAGGGAATACCTTTGACCACTTCCTCCCTAGGTTCGATAAACCTTGGGTAATCCACTTAAGGGAAACTTGCTGCTATTCTACAAACCTCTACACTTGGAGGCCCAACAACTGTCTACAAGAATAGAAGTGCGTAGACATCAAGCTCTTTTCTGGCGCCGTTGCCGGGGAGGTAAGGTAAAAGGTACTCACATCCTCCAGTGTGAGTGCTCAAAGTTATTTCCTTTAGATTCTGCAATCTTGTATTTTTGTTCTTGTTTTCACTAGTTAGGCTTAATGGAAAACAAAAAAAAATTAGAGAGCTTTACACTATCTATCTTGAGCTAGGACATGAAGTGTTTGAAGAGAAAATTAAAAAACCTATGGAACTTTATTTTCATGCTAATAGCAATGTTATTAGTATGAATTCTTTGTACACCATTGTTGCTAATGCTATGGAAAAGTCTAAGCTTGGGGAAGCTGGTTTTGATGAGCATGATATTTTTAGTCCCCCAAGCATAGAGGAGAAATTTTTCTTTGATGATAGTTTACCTCCAATATATGATGATTACAATGATGAGTATGATATTTTCAATCCAACTACTACCGAGGAGTAATTTAATTGTGATTACAATATGCCTCCTATATTTGATGACTATGGTGATGAGAATAATAATGATAGTTGTTTTGTTGAGTTTGCTCCCACTACAATTAATAAGAATGACTATGCTTATGTGGAGAGTAATAATCATTTTATGCATGTGGCTCATGATAAGAATGTTTTATGTGATAGTTATATTGTTAATTTCATTCATGATGCTACTGAAGGTTATTATGAGAGAGGGAAACATGGTTTTATGCATCTCAAAAATATTAAGTTTCCCCTCTTTATATTGAAAGTTTTGAAATTGCACTTGTTTTGCTTTCCTATGCTTGTTTCTTTGTTCTTTCAAGACTTGTTTATTTACAAGATTCCTATGCATAGGAAGTGGGTTAGACTTAAATGTGTTTTGAATTTTCTTCTTGATGCTCTCTTTTACTTTAATTCATATTTCTTATGTGAGCATCTTCTCAAACTATCAAGCCTAAATTAAAGACATTAAAGAAAAGTACTTGTTGGGAGATAAACCAAGAGTTTCCTTGAGTCTTGGAAGTTATTACTTCAGTAATGACCTCTCCTTATCCTTTTTTATTTGCTTTTTGTGCCAAGAATGACCTCTAGTGAGAGGGAAGTAAGATTTGGGGAGTTGCTGTCCAGAAACAGATTTATGTCCTCCACCATAAAAATTCGTGAGGAGTCTCTGTAAGTAGGATTGAGCTGAAAATTTACGAATAAATCCCCCCAGTATGTTAGATAACTTTCGTTAGTTCAACACTTTTTAATTTGAGCAATAGAAGATGTTCTAAAAAATCGGTTTCTGCTTGTTGGTCTGTTTTGACAGATTTCTATCATTATTTGCATTTGCTTCTTATTGATTCCTTTTTGAGTTCTTTTTGGGAAATTGAGCTTTTTGAAGGAGTTGCTACAGTAGCTTGTGTTTTTAGTGAAAAGTCTTGCTGTTCCAAAGCTTTGCCAGAGGTCTAATATCTTTTGAATACACTAATGTTGCTAATAAGGATTCTATGAAGTTTTGTATGAAGGAAAAACTGCAGGTGTAGAGAAAGAATGATGTAATGATATGAAGAATGGACAAAAGCTCAAGATTGGATATGCCACCCCGGTGTCACCCCAATAAATATCCAAGAGGTACAAGCGTCAAAGCTTGGGGATGCCTTGGGCATCCCCTTTTTCATCAATAAAAAGCTCAGGTCTTTCTAGACACTTTGTTTTTATTGTTTCATGCATAGTTGTGTTGTTCTTGGAGCGTCTTAGTTTTCATTTTTGGTTTTCGTTTGCTTAGTTTGCTTGAGTAAGTTGGTTGGTCACAACACACTTCTTGTGGAGAGAGACACACGCTGTTTCCATTGTCTAGAACACTCTAGTTTTCACTCTTATTGTTCTATGAGCGTTCACTTTTGCTAGCACAGTATTTAGCCTTAGTTTTCTTGTGCTTATTGCTTAGAACTTTTTAGTTCTTCTTTTGGAGTTGTGATACAAGCTCACTGATCTTTGTTGATTATTATTATCTTTGTGAGTTGTTTCAAATAAGTTGTTTGGTGTTGGAAAAGAGTACAAAGTTCTTGCTTGAATAGTGGTACAAAAGTGAGCTTGCTTTGACTGTGGCTTAGAATTTATCATGTCATGCTAGATGTTGTTTTGACCTTATGCTTAGTGATTATTGCTGTAGAATGACTTGCTCCAATTCAATTGGGATTGCTTAGTGTGCCCTGAAGAAATTATGCGTTGTTTTAGCATGAAAAATCATAGGTATTCTCCTTTGATGCTTTGCTTGGGTTGACTTGGCACATGCTTACACCGTGTTATGACTATAACAAGTCACCATTAGCCTCTATGATCATTTAGTCCTTGACTTGTAGTACCACTCTTTGCTTTGATTAGTATGATTTGTTGCATTGCATGATTATGGCCATTATGCTCTCTTAGTTGGTTGATCCCAGTATTTTGCTAGCATCCACTTGTATGATTAATCTCTACTCATGCTTCCAACTCCCAAGAAACCAAGTTATTCCAAAGAGTCCACTATAAACTCCTATGCATGGTGTGATACACCATTCCAAGTATATTCTTGTTTTCAGCTATCTTCCAATTTAAAACTATTTTGTTATGTGAAAACTTAGTGATTAAAGCCCTCATGAACTTGATGGCACACTTTATATTCTTTGCCCCTAATAAACTTGAACCATTGTGACAACTTTGTTGTATATGCTTGCACTTATAAGTTGGGATTAGTAGAATCGTGTTGTCACGGGGAACGTTTTCAACATTGCACTTGTACTTTTGTACTCCGTTGATATCATGCTCTTTTGTCTATGGATGTTACCGATGTGAAATGAAGTGGGAACTTGTAAGTCCATGGAGTTTGTATTCTGTGTTAGAGAAACGCCTGGGCCGCTAGCCTAAGCCATGCCTAATCATGGTGGAAACTTGCAGCATCACCATAGTGATCTATCTATGAAGCATCCTCAATAAAAAAGCTATGCATATGGTAAATAAAAAGATTGTTGAGATGCTCATTGTCTGCTTGCCTTGTCATTTTGGTTATGGCAAAGCTTCTGTACCATGTGCAAGGGGTACCCCGTTGGCGGTTCTCAATGATATGCAAATACTTACAGTGACAAGAACTTGCATGGGCCCTAAGTTGAGTATCCATGAGGTGTAGCCCTCATATTCAAGGGACTTGAGATTGCCAACTTATAATTTGTCAAGCATATACTCCATCTTTGACACTTTAACCTTAATCACTTCAAGATGCTTATGATAGGGGCAATAAGGGCTAAAAGCTAACAAGTACCATAATTTTTGGAAGCTCTTTTTGAAACTTGAAATCCCTGCTTCCTTTACAAAAAGGCCTTTCTTCCACCATTATTGAGTCTCCACCTTCTACCTTTAGGCACCTTTAAGAGAGCATAGTTTTCATCCTGTGTGCAGCGTTCCAAAGCTTATTGATTGATGCATATTTTGATATTACTTGTTCTTGTGCTAAATGTTTCTAGTCACCCTTGTAAACTTTGAAGGTGTCCTATGCATCTATATTGCTACTCTATGAGGGACAAGCTGATTGCCACTATGCTATGTTTTCTGTATGTGAAACAAACAAACGTTTTTTCAATGCATATTATTCATGATCTTTGTTTGTAGCCTTTCATGTTGCATGCATAATTACTATGTCCTATTGTTAGAACTCCATTCTTTCATGCACATGTTTAGAGTTCTTTAATCCCAGCTTTCAATGCTTGCAAATGGTTTGATCTTGATTGTGATGGTGCATGTCACCTCAAAAATTATTCTTTTTATCACTTACCTACTCGAGGACGAGCAGGAGTTAAGCTTGGGGATGTTGATACGTCGGAAACGTATCTATAATTTTGATGTTCCATGCTTATTTAGTATATACGTTGCTTTGTTTTGTCTACACTTTGAGGTGTTTTTATATATTTTCTGGAACTAACCTATTAACAAGTTGCCACAGTGCCAGTTGCATGTTTTCTTCTGTTTTTGGTTCCAGAAAGGCAGAAAATCAATATTCTCGGAATTGGACGGGACAAAAGCCAAAGTTATTATTTTTCCCGGAGCAACACCGAACCACGGCGAGCACGAGGGGTCCACAGGTGGCTAACCCCTAGGCAGGCAAGCCCTAGGACGCTGAGGGGTGGGCCCCCTGGACCCCCACCGACCTTGATTCCTGCGCCTATATGAAGCCTTCGACCCAAAAACCCTAAATAATCCAGAAGAAATCCACGAAAACCTCCGCAGCGCCGCCGCCACCAAAGGGGAGATTCGGGGGACAGAAAGTCTCTGTTCCGGCACCCTACCGGGACGGGGAAGTGCCCCCGGAGCCATCTCCATCAATCTCCATCACCATCTTCATCACCGTTGCTGATTCCCATGATGAGGAGGGAGTAGTTCTTACTTAGGGCTAAGGGATCTAACGGTAGCTATGTGTTCATCTCTCTCTATGCATGATCTTGTTGTGGTCATGAGCTTTGTAATCAAGTAGATCTACCTTGCAACTCAAATGCTTCATTAGATCTCTGCTCTCCCCATGTGTGTGAAAGTGACAGCGTGCATGCCATGGTGGCACTTAGGTTTGAGTCTACATAAATACTCTTTGTGCTTTAATAGATCTATGCTTTTCCCCACGTGTGTGAAAGTGACAGCGTGCATACCGTGTGTGGCACTTTGGCTAGATTGAATATTTTTTATGAGTTATATTTGGAGTTGGATGTCTCTATGAAATTGTGGTGTTTGTTGGAACCATCTAGCGCTCAAGGTGACAGTGTGGGGTTATCTAGATTGGGGAAAGCGGACTTTGAGGTGTGCTGTTATAGCCCTACCATGGATTAGTGTCCAACCGGAGAGTATTTAAGAGTAGTATCATGAAGAGAGGATATTTATATGAGAGAGTGTTCACTAGTGAAAGTATGATCCCTAGGCCTTGTTTCTAAGCATTGAAACACTGTTTGCTACTAGATCTGTTGCATGTTTGCTTGCTTACATATTTATTCCGTTTGCTGGGGAGGTTACCTTTCCTCCATGTCAAGCTCCATCACAGTCTTTTCTGGCACTCACACACGTTACCCCACGTCAACAATAAGTCAGAAGCTATTTTCTAGCACCGTTACCACTTGTACTTCACTACCTGACAAGTGTATTGGGTGAGTTGGGGACACAAGAGACTTCTTGTATCTTGATTGCAGGGTTGCTTGAGAGGGAATACCTTTGACCACTTCCTTCCTAGGTTCGATAAACCTTGGGTAATCCACTTAAGGGAAACTTGCTGCTGTTCTACAAACCTCTGCACTTGGAGGCCCAACAACTGCCTACAAGAATAGAAGTGCGTAGACATCACGGGGCCTCAAGGGAACTACTGGCAATTAAGGTTCTCCTTTTAATAGAGCACCAGAGCAAAGCATTAACACTCCGTAAACACATGTGATCCTCACATCACAGCCATCCCCTCCGGTTGTCCCAATTTCTATCACTTCGGGGCCTTTGGATTCGGATAATGATATGTGTACACAACTTGTAGATAAGATCACAAACAATACTATCATAATGATTCAATAATAAGTTCAGATCTGAGATCATGACACTCGGGCCCTAGTGACAAGCATTAAGCACAATAAGTTGCAACAAAGTCAAATAACACTAATAGAGATACTAGGCACCATGCCCTAACAATCTTATTCGATTACATGATAGAACTCATCCAATCCCTACCATCCCCATAGCCTACAACGGGGGATTACTCACTCATGGATGGGGGAACATGGATGGTTGATGGAGAGGCGTCGATGATGATGGTGGCGATGATCCTCTCCAAATTCCCCATCCCGGCAGTGTGCCAGAACGGAGTTTCTGGTTTCGAATCGCGGTTTCTGGTGGTGGCGGCACAACAGAACTCTTTCTGGAAAAACGTCGAAACTCCTCCTCCGTTTTTAGGTCAAGAGGCATCTTATAGGCGAAGAGGGGGTGCCTGAGGCGATGCCTGAGGCGGCCGCACCCCCCAGGCGCGAGGTGGGCCCACCCGCGTGGCAGGGGGTGTGGGCCCCTGAGGCCTCCACTCCGTCTCGTACTCTGGCTCCGTGGATCTTCTAGTGAAATAAGATTTTTGGCATATTTTCCGGGATTTTTCCTGATAGTTGATTTTCTGCACAAAAACTAGACACCAAGGTAATTCTGCTGAAAACAGCGTCAGTCTGTGTTAGTTGTATCCAAATCACACAAGTTTAGAGGAGAAACAATAGTAAAAGTGTTCGGGAAAATATCAGGTGGTCATGCTGGATGCCTAGAGTGGCGATGGGGTAGTCGGTGAGACCTGCGACAGCGAGAAGTCACCTGACAGGTTACCTTGTGAAGTGCGGCGACGGTGCTCGATATACGTGAGGAGGAACCCGACGGCGTGACGAAGGCCATGGTGGAAGCCAAGGTCGTCGGTGCGGGGATGGCAAAATAGATTACGTGTAGTGATGATACGACCTGAGGGGGCGACATAGGTGCAAGGCATAAGTCGGTGTAGCGGATGTGAGATCACTAGCGACGTACACGCCAAGGAAGGTGCGTTGGAAGCCGGTAGTGTGGACCAAGGGCGGCGGCACTGCGACCCGAAGAGGCGACACAACGGCAGCCCGTAGCTCGATCGGTGGTAGGTGCGTGCTCAGGGACATGCTTGGCGTAGACAGGCGCGGGATCGATTGATCAGGACAATGTTGTGCCGTATGCGCCATGGCATGAATGACACGTAGATCGTAGTCGATGACGACGTTGTTGGTGAAGTCTCGGACGATAACGGCGAAGACGATCCGAGGGGGGCGTTCGCGATAGCCTTCCAAGGAAGGCATAGCAGTCATCTGCGTTGCGTGGCAGCCTGCCGAGGTAGGACGACAGCGGGGAGGGCAGGCGCACATGCGCGGTGTAGATCATCGATGTCGATGGTCAGAGACGAGGCGTGAGTAGACGACGGTGGGCGAATCAATCCGATCAAAGATCGATAAACCAAAAAAAACGATCAAGGCATCGGAAAGGAGACTTACAGGGCAGCCGATCACAGATCGACAGACGAACCCTGCGTACGAGTTGCGCAACCCCCGACGAAGATCATGCAGATCGACCTCCCCGGGGGCAGAGCAACAGAAGCGTGTTGCTTGGCTAGGGCGGCGCCATGGGGAGGCGACACTAGGGTTTGGAAAGTGGCGGCGGCGATGCTAGGTGGATGCGGCGGCGACTCGAGGTTAGGATCGAATTAGGGCTAATACCATGTAGAACGATAGAGAGAGATTGACGAAATATGATAAATGTATTCTTGAGCCTCATGAGCGACTATATATAGGCGTACATGAGATCGTCTTGGAATACAAGAAAAGACATAAATCATATATCTACCTAATTTACCCCTAACCGATATTATACTCTAACAACAAAAAAAGATTATTTCTTAGTTGACGCTAAATCATGTCAAAATGGTAATGATTCATGATTTGCTTTCGTTCAGTTGAAGTATGTTTTCTAATGACTTCTGTTTCGATACATCCTCCCCAAACTAAACTCATAACATAAGGATGACTAAGATCACTGGATACCCTTTCATCTTTGAGATACAGAGTTATTGCAATGTGGTGAAATTCAACAAAAAAATATGGTGAAATTCAACACAAAAAAATGGGTCAATGGCACGTGGCCATATAATCAAATATTGCAGCGAAATAGTGTTGTGCGTATAATGTTAAACGTGCCAAAATCTTAGTGGTAGAACAAAACGTTCTTAGAAAGAAATTAAAGCATCGATTTGCATAAGGGCACCTACAATGTTGCCATTGCCAAATCTGACATAAAGATAAATTTGGCTCTGGCAACAGCTCTACAATGCAGTGGTTCTAAATATGTATAACATGGGTCCCACCATCAAGCTAAAACAACACATAAAATAAATATGGACCTACCCTCACAATATAGGAAACTAGTTCCAAAAGTCAAAAGTCAAATTTGGCATCGGAGCAACTACTTGCTCCGATTTCCAGTTTTCTCCCATTTAGAACCACCCCCACAATGTAGGGAACTAGTTTTAAAAGCTAAAAAATAAAAATAGAACCATTATTGGCTATACATTGTGGGTTCCCTAACAGGTCTTTCGTCCACATAATTCTTGTAAAGATAGAGAGATGTATATAAGGTCTATGTTTATGTTTGCGTTTGAAGTTCATTGGACCCTACACCTGTATTCATTATGTGAAGAATATTTTTCAACGTGAAATTCTTCAATTAAATTTCCCTAGTAAAACTCGTTGAAATAAATGTGCCCCAAAGCTATTGTATCATTTGGCCCATGAACTTGTAGATATGGTTGTTTGGTATGTGGATGTTCCACAAAGAATTGCCAGGATGTTGGTCTAAGTTCATATTGTAGTACTAAAAACCTTCAAAATTCAAAGATCAATTTTACACGGAATTCATAAGAAACACAAGTTATTTCTAAAAACAAATTTTCTCCAAGTGTAAAAACCGTATCGAAAACGGTTGTAAACGTGGGGGCATCTGGCTCTTCAGTCTTTCGATGCTCCATGAAAATTCTAGTACTACTCCCTCCGATCCATATTAATTGACTTTAATTTATTAAAATTTAGATGAACCTATATACTAAATAGCGTCTAGATTCGTTCAAATCTAGATAAATTTGAATCAATTAATATGTATCGAAGGGAGTACTATGAAGTTGGTCAAAACTGATCCTCCTTAATCCACTTTCTAGTACTACTAGGAAGTGGGCGTGAGGCCAGCTTGGAGAGAGCCCACCGAGCAAGCGAGTCGACCACATCTGCTCCGGAGGAAAAAACAAAAAAAGGCCCCAAACGCCGGCACGCCGCCGCCGACCTCGTTCCGCCCCACTACCACCTCCGCCGCGTGAACCACCACCGTCCACTGACCCCTCCCCTCCTCGCCGGCGAGGACCAACAAAGACCCCGAAGGCGAGCAGGCGCCCCCAAGGGACAAGCAGCAGCAGTCAGCAATTTCTCCCTCCCGCGGTGCTCTCGCCGCCGCCATATCCGTCCGCCCCCGACCTCGCCGCCGTTGGAACAGTCTTCTCCGGAGCTTACTTTCCGGAATCCCGACCTTGCCCCTCTGGCCCTGACTGCGCAAAGCACCTCCACCGCAGGCAGCTCCCCGTGTACGGGAGGGAGAGCGCTTAAACTGGTTTGTTTAATCCCTTCTCCACCGAATATGCTTATATCTTTGTCCATATGTATGAAATTCTAGTTCCTTAATTGGCAGGCTTGTAGATAGATCACGGACCGAATATGCGATCAAATGAGCACCCAGAAGAGTCCTCCATGTAGTACAAAAAATTCATCTCGTACACTGTAATCTGAAAACACATCCAGTCAAACGATGCAGGCCTTAATCTATGTGATTTACGGACTCAATACACGTTATACCATGTGGCCCTTAGTGGATCTCGAGGAGATGCATGTGCGGCACAACATACGAGTAGCAGCACGAGAGCTAATACTGAAAAGTGTGAACAAAGAGAATCTCGCCAATGGCTAGAGGACTAAAGCTTATACTGAAAAGCGTTAACACCACTCTAATTAAAGAGCAAGTTTGCAGCAGCAATCCCTCACTCATCAACCACTAGTCAGTCACATATTTGCTCTTACAGCAAACCAAACAAGAGAAGGACAGCAAGCCATGAATCTCGCCTTGGGTGCCATGGGATCCCTCCTGCCCAAGCTGGGCGAGCTGCTCAAAGATGAGTACAAGATGCAGACCAGCGTGAAGAGAGACATCCAAGCTTTCTCCCGTGAGCTGGGGAGTATGCGCGCCGCCCTACACAGGGTGGCGGAGGTGCCGCGTGACCAGATCGACGAGGAGGTCAAGCTCTGGGCCGGTGACGTCCGGGAGCTGTCCTATGACATGGAGGATGTCGTCGACTCCCTCCTCGTCCGTGTCAAGGGCTCCGGGGATGAAGCCGACATGGACGGCTTCAAGGAGCTCGTGAGCAAGATGAAAGGCTTGTTCAAGAAGGGCAAGGCTCGTCGCCAGATCGCCACCGCGATCAAGGACATCAAGGAGCAGGTCCAGGATGTGGCTGACAGACATGAGAGGTATAAAGCTGATGGTGTTTTTGCTAATCTAGCTGCAGCCACGAGAATCACCCCCGTTGACCCTCTCCTGGTGGCTCTGTATGAAGACAAGGAAAGGCTTGTTGGGATTGAAAATGCAAGGGACGAGCTAATTGAGAAGCTCCGTTTGGCTGATGATGTATCCAAGCAACCCAAGATACTCTCCATTGTTGGATTTGGAGGACTGGGGAAGACAACTCTTGCCAAGTCAATCTATGATGAGGTTAAATCTGATTTTGATTGTACCGCTTTCGTGTCGGTGTCTCGGAGCCCCGACATCAAGAAAGTTTTCAAAGACCTTCTGTTCGAAGTTGACAAGGAAAAATATATGAGTCTGAGTGGTGGTGCAACGCTGGATGAAAAGCTGCTCATCTCTCAACTACAAGAATCGCTAGGGGAAAAGAGGTATGTTCGCATCCCAAATTCCAGACCAGATTTATCTTAGACTTGTTAGGAGAATAGATGCCATTAATTATGTACAAAAATTTCACATACATCAACTTCTACAGTTCTAAGATTCTGCAATCGACATGGATTTCCAATTGTTCCTTTATAGCCCAGTATAAATACCATTATTTGTGGGGTCCAAAAAATGTATATCTTCTCTTGTAGTGAAGTAAAAAGGACACTATTTCTTCAGTTTTTATCAAGCTTACTTGTTATTATGTTCACATTTTGCTAATATAAGAGCACACGGTTAGATCCGTAGAAGCGACAAGGGTTGGCTTAATTAGTCTGTGAGATGTGAATAGCGTGTATCAACATGCAAGTGTGTGAGTGCGTTGAAATAGTTAACTTCCAAGTTGGTTTTTTGGAACTTATAACTGGATTCACATGAAACTTGTAGTAGAGAGCCACCTTAGGGCATTTTCACCAGGTCGACCCAAAAGGTCTGTTTCTGTCCGTTTGGGTCGGGCCGCGATCGCTTTTGGACCGGGATCTGGTCTATCCGGACAGCTGCGCGACCCATTTGCCCGCGTGTGGCAAAACAGGGCGACTGTATTTTTTTCCAAATTCGAACATATATCGTTCGTACTAAAATTAGCAAAATTCATACATTTCATACGTAATTTATATTCATAATTTAAAATGAAATTAAACTAGCCCTAATCCTAGCTATAAATCTTCACGCGCCGACGCGTCCATCTAGGGATCAAGGTCGATGTACTCCAACAGCATCTAGAGGTTAGACGGCGGTGGTTTGAGCGGGCTGGCAGGTCGATCACTTCATAGCCATGCCTTGGCCCATGCGCGCGGAGGTGCGCGTCACCCATCCCCACATCCGGAAAGCGGCGCCCGATAGCGGCGTGGTGGAGACAATTAGCATTTGCATGCGCCACCAGTCGAAGCTAGACGGCCTCTTGGTAGCCGTCCCACAAGGCGTCCTCATCCTGGCTGACGCAATCTGACGGCTTCGTGGCTTCTCGTAGCCCGTGTCAAGACCTCGCGATACTCTAAAGGTAGGTTCGCGGTCATTGGGACCGGGTCAACCACCTCCGCTGACGACAATGTCCCTCGCCATGGTCGCCGCCATTGTTGAGCTCGCCGGAGTGGTTGAAGGCCTCCTCGTCCGAATCGATGGTAGGATAGGGTAGACCGCCACGATCGCAGTCCTCGCGAACGTGGTTGCTCGCTGCGTTTTGTGCTCCATATCGAGGAACTTTATCCGAAAGTCTCGCCCGTAGCTCTCCCACCGCATTGCTGCGGAGGTTCTCGGTCGGCAGATCTCCTCCTCTAGCCCTTTGCCCTTATTGGGCGTGAGCGGCACTAGGACCCGATTGAGGTGCCAGCCGATGGAGAGGAAGACATCTTTGTGGTTTATGCCCGCACTCCTCCATCGGGCCGAACTCGCAGAACACGGAATTTCCGCCGCGGCGGTCCCACGGCTGGATCCTGTACTCGTCGGCAATGGAGGCGGCGATGCGCCAAGGAAGGCCGATAGGCGAGCGTTGTTCTAGAACTAGACGCCTCATGGTCGTTATTGTTCTTCCCTTCTTGAGCCATCACGGCGTCTTCATCGTTGGAAGTGGCGGCTTTAGGATTGCGATGGCGAGAGGCGGGCGCAATCGGCGGACACAGGTTAAATAGCCCTTCGCCGCGAACGCCGCAGTTCTCGCCGCCATCAATGCCGGTATGGAAATGCAGTGTCCATGAAGTCGGTCATCTGCCGCCATTGATGGCACAGCTATCGCCGGTTAGCTCCGCGCTTCTAAATCGCCATGGTTGCGTCTCGAATGGTGCCACGGGTAAGCGGTGGATGACGGGTGCTGGCACGGCAGACAGACACACCTTCGTCCGCTTCGCCCCGCCGACGCAACCGTTATCCAGATTTGATACACGGATGGGTCGAGCCGACGCGTCTCGATGGATCGTGCTGGCGCCGCCAAGACGCTGGCCGACGCGATCGGACGGGTTGTGACCCAGTGGATATGCCCTTACATTTTCGATTAAATGTTTGGGAGCTAAATTTTCATGGACCTCAAATTGCAAATCTAACCTTTTAAACATTAATTTATATAAATCTTTAAGTAACCGGTCAGGTTCAACCCACACCTCCTGGCTTTAACATGCTATATATACATTCTTGGGTCGAAATAAATAAATTATGTATTTGTTTTCACACTCAAGAAACAAAATATATACTCTAAACATCCTATATGCTATTCTAAAAAAGGACGGAAACACACCAGCCCACGCATCTTGCTCGCGTAACATAGTAATAAAATCCGGATCTGGTGCCTCAACGGTCATGGGAAATAATTCAGAGGTTCCAAGCATATATTAAGTTAATATGCGTTGTGCTAGGACTACGAACCAAGATGAACTTACAACGAAGTTAGTTCTTTTGTACATAATAGGCTGATTCTTGTTCTTACGACAGGTGATGCTAATTTTGGGGATAGGATGAGGTTATGATAATTTAGCTATTATAAGGACATTCTTTTTTGTTACATTGTCTCCGAGAAGTGTTCCCTTGCATATGATTTCTTAGATGTGTGTTGCTTGCTATATTTGTTAGTTGTGTCCAATTTGGTTGCATAATAGTAAAATCCATTTGTAGTAACAAATTCTACTAAGCACCAAAAAGTGTTTAGTTAAAAATAAACTAATCTACATTTGTGTGCTTGCCCCTAATGATTTTTGTTACTCATTTTAATTTCCTTATGTCAGCATTAGTCTTTGTTGGTCATTGAATAATACAATCTTTGGATCCTTGAGGTTACTCTCATATTTTCTCTATTGTAGGTACATGATAGTTGTCGATGATATATGGGATGTGAGTTCATGGAAAACAATCAAATATGCTCGACTGGTAGTAAATGCGAAGTAGAATAATCACTACTAGTCAGTAGTGTCAGTGTTTCTAGAGAATGTTGTTCTTATGATGATGATATGGTTTACAACATGCAACCTCTCTCTGATGACGACTCCAAAAGACTCTTCTATAACAGAATATTCTCAAGAAATAATGTGTGTCCTACTGAATTACAACAAGTATCGATGAATATCTTGAAGAAATGTGCGGGGATACCATTGGCCATTATTACTCTAGCCAGTCATCTCGCCAGTAATCAACAAATAAAACCCATTAGTCAATGGTATGATTTGCTCAACTCTATTGGTACCGGACTTACAAAAGGAGATACTAATTTGGAGGAGATGAGGAGGATATTATCTTTCAGCTATTATGATCTCCCTTCTCATCTGAAGACTTGTTTATTATATTTGAGTGTTTTCCCAGAAGACTATGAGATTGACAGAAATCGGTTGATAAGAAGATGGATTGCAGAAGGTTTTATCCAAGGTGACAACTTATTTGATCTTGGGGTGAGTTACTTCAACGAGCTTGTCAACAGAAGCATGATACAAGTGTCAAACTTTGATTATTTTGGTGAGCCAGAAAGTTGTCGTGTGCATGACATGATGCTCGATTTAATATGTGACTTGGCCAGTGAAGAAAACTTTGTCACTATAACGGATTTTATCAAGGTAGACACGCCTTTCGAAAGAAAGGTCCGCAGGTTGTCCGTCCAAAAGGTGGACCTCGCCAACACTCGTCTAGCTACCAGTAGCATCTCACAAGTGAGGTCGTTCACCATTTTCAGTCCTGCTATTAATCTGATGCTTCCTCTATCAAGATTTGAAGTTTTGCGTGTATTGGACCTAGAAGATTGTGATCTTAGGGGAACTAGTGTCCATCTTGACCTTAATTGTGTTGGTGATTTACTGCACCTGAGATACCTAGGGCTAAGGAAAACAAAACTCCGTAAGATCCCTACAGAAATAGGAAAGCTATTGTTTTTACAGACATTGGACTTGAAAGGGGTACATAGGGATGTAAAAGAATTGCCGGCAAGTATTGTTCAACTGAGAAATCTGATGTACTTACATGTGAATGAGGGTACAGATCTTCCAGTAGGGTATAAGAATCTGACGTCTCTCCAAGAGCTAACATACCCAAAGTTTACAGAAGATGGTTATCCGGAAGAGCTGGGCTACCTGATCGAGCTGAGGGTGTTGGGGTTTTTTTTGTCATCAAGGTATCCTCCAGAGAAGCTTCTTATTCTGTTGGAGTCTTTAGGTAAACTGCACAAACTGCAGAATCTAAGTATTACCACTGATGATGGTGAGAAGATTGATAACTTGGGCGACTGGGTGCCCTCTTCACCACAACTCCGTCGCCTTCAGTTGAGAGGGTGGTACCAGGCGATGCCGACAGGGATTAGTTCTTTGTCCCTTCCTCTTCTTTCCTACCTGGAAATATATGTCCATCAAGTGCGACTGAAGGACATTCAGGTCCTTGGGACTCTGCCGGCTCTTCTTTATCTCTACCTGCAGTCCGACGACGTGGCCGTGGACACCGCCACAGAACAAGAGCGTGAAACGGAAAGGTCGTTCATGCTTAGGGCTGATGCGTTCCCTCGTGTGATATACTGCTGGTTCCAGCATGTTTTATTTGCTCCCCATATGTTTCCGAGAGGAGCTATGCCCATGGTTAAGGATCTGCATTTCGGTCTCCTGGTGTCAGATATTCTTGGCGATGGTGACTGGGACTTGTGCTTAAGGAACCTCCCTTCGCTCGATAATGTATGTATTAAGATCCACGCTGAGGACAAGAAGAGCGATAGGTATTATGAAGCAAAGACTGCTGTGAAAAGAGCGAGAGACAACCATCCCAACCGCCCCATCACCCGTACCTGGGACTGAAGAGAATTCTCCCACGGAAACGTGTATGTATTCCCATCTTCATGTCTTTAATTACTTCCGGTTTCCTTGTTTTTCAATCATTCCTTCTTTTTCAATTGCAGCCTCAGGAGAAAGGATGAATCCGTACCGCAGGGATGATTGAAGTGCGTTTAGTGTCATTTAATTCTCGTCGCTGTCATTTCTCCACCTCCACCGCGCCCCCACGAGTTCCGTACCGCAGGGATGATTGAAGTTCAGTGATACTCTGCTTTTGCTTCCATCAGTTAAAGACTACTCTATTACTCTGCTTTTGCTTACGTCTATTACTCTGTTTCCTCAGTAGCTTGCAGTTTTCAGACTACTTTCCTTCCTCGAAAAATCATCTAAATAAAGGTGGCTTTCCCTTCGGATCGATGTGTGGTTCGCATTTTCAATTTAGCTAGTGTCGCCTCATGTTTTTTCTGCATATGCGATGAGCTACTGTGCTAGTTGGTCCGCTTGTTAATTCAGTCTACTCTCTTGTGTATTACTAAAGTCTACTTGAGTCAACTACTCCCAGTGAACAGCATTATATGCGTTTGATTCGAGTTAGTTCTATGATATAAGGCATCATTTGTTAATATGTGGCAATTTTATTTAAAAATTTCACCAATTTATTAATCAGACAAAAAAGTTGTGATGCTAAGCCAACGAACATGAGAACCGATCAGATCTTAGGATATTTGCCGGACACACGACTCCATGTGTCCATCTTCCTCTAGGCGCTAGACGCACCACCGCAGCGAGAATAGGATGAGAAGAACCTCATTCTACTTTAGGATGTAGGTGCCGCCTCATCATCGCGAAAAAGAGACTGAAAACAACTTAAACAAAGAATAGAAACCCTCCGGTCGGCGAGAAACCGTGGTTTGCCGCACCTCCAAGGTAAAAAGTCCACCGGAGACGGAGCAGACCTGTGACGACGTCACATGTGAGGGGACGGAAACCCTAGATGGGCTTTTATTGACCGCCGATCACATGTGTCCGCTGGTTCTTTTGATGTTTGTTCATCAAAGTTTCTAATAGACTATCCTTAGAGCATCTCCAACAGAAGACGTATAATAGCGCGGCGCACAAAAGCCACCGATTTACCGCGCGTCGGCGTCTTTTTGCCGCTCTAGCAAATGCTGTAAAAGTCTTGCAAAATTTTTAGGGTCGCATTTTGCGCAATTGCACGCACCATATTTGCCGTTTCAGCTCCAGCGCGTAGCACAAGGCACAACGATCGCACGGACGCCAATTGCCGCCTAAAATCCCGTGCGCCTTTCCTCCGACACGCGCCGACGGCGATATCGGCCATGGGCGGACGACGCCTCCCATGACCCCTCTCTCGCCGTGTGCCGGCACCGCCGAATAGGCGTGGACCCGCCGCCACCGCAGAACCCTAGCACCACGTCGCGAATGTTGCCGCCGCAGCCTCTTCAATGCATTGTGGCCATCGAATGCGCAGGGCGTCGTCGCGCCGCAGATGCCCGCCGCCAAGCCGCTCAAACAACCTGCCACTGTCACGGACGTCGGCGGTTCTTCGAGAACGGGGAAGTGTAACTACCTCGGTGAATTACGCGCCTAGATACAAGCCTGGATGAGCGGTAGTGGTTGAAATAGTACGGTGGGGCCCCAAAAGCCACTCACGGGTAGACCTTTCGGCCGTCCCAACCACTACCAACTCAACGGGACCTGTACGGGCGGCGTAATCGGCAGGCGAAGGGATCAACTACATACACAAATGAGTATGTATGCAAGCCACCATACAAGAGTACATCAGAGCCATACCATCTAGAAAGAAAGGAAATATAGCAACGCCATACGGCAAGATTCAAATGACCTAGATAGACATAATATTTTAGGATAATTCCTCATACATCTCACATCAGAGTATCAAGCGGAAGCGGAAAAACAAAGTCCGAGTACGGATAAGAAGCAAATCGTCATAAGATGCCATAGAAATAAGCACATCCCGCCCACAGATCTCATGGATCCCCGTTCCCTCAATCTCTACACCGAACGATCGTTGCCCACATCATCAGCCTCTTCCACCCAGTATCCGTCCTGCGAGGGTACCTGTTCATCTGAACCAATAATTTATCGTGTGAGACCCTAAGGGTACTCAGCAAGTCTTAATGCCTCTAAAGGGGACACAACACAGGGTGACGAATTGCAGCAAAAGATAAACCCTAGCAGTTCTATAGATACTCGCTAACCATCCGCCTTAACCAATGATAGGCGGATGTCCGTGAATTAAGGACAACGATTATAAGTAATTTCATCGGATCCATCCTCCTCCTCGCTACCAACGAGGAAGCGGAATAACAACCCCCATCCGCTGGCAATTTTATTAACCATTCCATGAGTGTTGCACTATTTACTAGTCGATTACTAGTCGATTAAAGCGGTACTTTAGTTATGCTTGTCTATGATCGAGCCGTGCTCCAAGTCGTCCATAACGCGGACACGGCTTTGAAAGTTTTACCCGGCGGGGTGCACCAATAGCAACACACGCCGATCAACCTCGGAAAAACCAAATCAAAACCCAACGAGGCTTTCACGACTAAGCAATCACAGGATTCAGAAATATTTCAGGGCCACCCCATTGAGTAGACCATAGCAGTAAGCAAGCTCCGACGGACTCAAGGTTTGCGATAATGGTCATGCGATCGGGAACCCAAAACTGGGCTTGTCGATACCGCGAAATCACTCCGCTTACCTAAACAGTACAGTGTGCTCCTCGCACAGACGTAATAAAGCAGTAGCATGGCATAAGTACAGGATAGTAAACAAAACCTCAAACTAGTTTGTGGCCCCAAGAAATAAGACGGAATCAAGCTCGCTCGGGGTCCCATATACCTCCCGGATGTGGATAGCGAAATAATCTCTAATGTAAATCAAGTACTCGGGGTCTTACGGGACACAAGTGAGCAGGAAAAACCAAATAGCATATATTGCTCACCGATGCCACTTTCATTAGTTATCCCATTACTACTCAGGTTAAGTTGTTTAGGTACCTCGTTATCCATCAGACTCTCACATACCCTACACATGTTGTTCTACGACTCGCATGGCTCAAACAACTCCTGTAGTAGTGGCTCATGGGATGGAGGAACAAGCTTGGTGGGGTTCAAAGTAAAGGCTATGCAATACTTGGGATTCAATTTAATGCAATCGCGACTCAATGATGCAAGAGTAAGATAGAGGCAATAGGTACTGTATGTATGCAAGCATGTGGTAGTGCTTGCCTGGCAACTCGATTGAAGCGAGACGGATCTGGTAGTGCTCTGGTTCTCTTGATATATCCCACCTGGCCTATTCGAAAGAAGAACCAAACAAGCAAGGGCCACATAAATAAAGTGCACAAGCATAGGAATAAAATGCGACAAACAATCATGCCATGATGAATGATGCACAAGTTGCATGGCAATAAAGTAGCATGGCATGGGTGAGGTGTGGAAGACAAGAAATAACATTTTAAGGGGGTTCTGGATCACATTTGTTGTCATATTAGTTGTTGTACCCTATATTTTTATATGATGCATGCTGCAATTGAAGTCATGGATAGCATAAACAGAAAGGTCTCGTCGAGCTGATCATTTTAGACATATCACTTGTTAAATTTGGAATTATAAATCAAAAGTTATTAAGTATTTAAGTTCCAGTGGCATTTGTTGTAATTTAACTCAACTTGGAATTTTAAATGGGCAAAAGGAAATTTGAATAGCATATTTGAAATCCTCACATTTTTCTGATTCAAAAACATATAACATTTATATTATTTGGATTTATATTTTTAAAGTTATTTGAAAACAGATTTAAAATTTGTATTTGAATTAAATTTAAATAGGTTTGAATTAAACAGAATCTGAAAAGCATTTTAACACTCAGGCCAACCTAGCCCTAGTCACAGACATGTGGGGCCAGGCACACACGGACCCACACGCCAGCGGCTGAGAGGGAGGGGGACCGCGGGTTGATTCATAGAAACCACGGGAGCCTTTTCATAAACGACAGTGCACCGGTGGGGCTGGGCTGAGCGCGGGTTAGAAACAAAAGGTTGGGAGAAAGATGCAAAGTGCCCACGACACTGTTTTTCTTCCTCTCGTGGCCCAGCGAACGGCGGTGGCGGGACTCGAACGCGATCGGGCGCTCGCATGACGGAACCATCGGTGGTACGTGTCAGGTGACCGGAGGTGTCAGGGCCTAGCTAAGGTTCGCGCATGACGCAGCGACGCGAGAGCGACGCCGCCGCAAGACCGAGGCCGCCGACGATATTCAGCGCTGTGGGGGTACTAAGAGGCGGGCCATGTCCAGAGGAGGAGCTCACCGTGGGCTCGGTGGGCTCGGATCGGAGGGAGCGGCGGATCGGCGTTCTTTGGCGCACCGTCTAGGGTTTGCGTCGGCGTCGGCTGGGCTGGGGCTTCTCCTCCTGCTACGGGCGGGGCGTGAGGCACTCCACGGCCTTCCCGACAACCTTAGCACGCCCGCCTCTGGTTTGTCGCTCGGCGAGCAAGCAGTGGTGGCCGTCTGCCAAGGCTGGCGGTGGAAGAAAGGGAGGAGAGGGGAGGCGAGGCAGGGCCTCAGGGGAGATCTGGGGGAGGCTAGAGGGTCGAGGAAGGGGTAGATAAGGTCGGGGGCAGGTGGGGCTTGCGTGGGGGAGGGGAAGGTTGGCTCGGCCACCTTTTGGGCACCCTCTCTCACGTGAGCAGCCAGGGCAGGCACATGGGGAGAGCTGGGCCAGGGCGAGGGTGGAGAGGGGCTCGGGGCAGGCAGGTCTGGAGGGGCCCCTAGGGCAGGTAGAGAAGAGAGGGAGAGGGGGCCGGCTCGGGTCTAGGGTTTTGGATTAGGGGGTGGCCTCGGTTGTTTGGGGTGGGGTAGCTAGGGGCCATGGTGAACATGTGGGGCCATGCTAGGGTAGGTTTAGAGGGGTGGCTCGGCTAGAGAGGAGAGAAAGGGGGGGGGGTACTTAGGGTTTTGTTTGGACTAGGTGTAGCTTAGGGTTTTAGCTAGGATGGGTATGGGGTATGGTGATGAAGGAGTAGGTGATAGAGGAAACTAGGATAGAGGATTAGAGAGAGAGGGGATGTGGGGGTTTAGGGTCTAGAGAGGGGGAAGGTTAGATGCTAGGCGTTCTTTGACAAGATCCAACCATGCACCAAACAAACCCCAACAAGACCAAGACTAGAGCAAGGGGAAAAGGTGATGATGGTTTAGGCATGATCAAACAAGACCAAGCCTAAGGGGTAGAGAGATGATCCATATTAAAATCCAAATAAAATCAAATGCCAAGCTAAAGGGGTGCTTGCATGGGCCATGCATAATTAATTGATACCATATTTATCTTTGTGAAAACAAGATTATTTACATGGCATTTCCTTATGCATTCCAAAGTGTGGAATAAGGCCCAAGCAAAAGAATTTAGAAAGAATTCCAAGTGGAGTGTGAGGAGATGATCACATTGGATTATATTTGGGACTTGCTAGTGTGTATATGCCACTAGATATTTATTAAGCCCACAAAATATCCCAATATGATGATAACCCCAAAAGCAACACATATGGAAGCTAGGAAAAAGGGGTCCCACTCACAAGGCATGCAAAGGTGGCCATGTGGCTCTCATGTATCAATAATGTGAAAACAAAATGATGCCAAGATGAGAACATGTGGAAAGAATTGGATCCATCCCAACCCACATGAGCTAGAAGTAAAACCCATAAATGCCAAGCTCATATTTAGTTGGATGGTGGAATTATAAGGTGGTGAAATAAAGGTGGTGGAGTTAATAAGAGATATGCCCCCAAATCAACTTGGGCATTTAACAATATATCAAGAACCAAATACAATATCAAAAGGCAAACACAATTAATAATGCACATGAGATAAGAACCAAACAAGAAGGGGTTTTATATGATGCTCAAATGCAAGGTGGCATGATGACATGAGCATGATATGATGATGATGCAACAATTATATGTTGGAAGTGGCCCTTTTATTACTAGAACAAGTAGCATTACAGGTGTTGAACAACCGGGATGCTGAAGGTGAAAATGTCGGGGTGAAGCCGGGCGTGCATCTTTGGCGATGGCAAGGCTAAGGTCGAGTCGTCCGAGCGCCACCATCGCCTCCGCCATCGCCTCCGTGACGCTTCTGTCGGGATCGCCCCCAGGTAGGCTAACCAGACAAGATACAAAGCACCAACACGTCAGCCGGCCGAGGGTAGCCGGACGCAGAAACCTCAAGACAGATCAGAAGAAAGAACAGACCAAGACCCGACTAGCAAACCAGCCAGCCGGACAAGAACTATCGGCAAGACCGCCAGCCCTGCTGGATCAAGACAGCCGGCCAGAGCAAGACAGATCGGGAGCCAACCGGTGGAAGAACCAGCCGGATGAAGCAAGCAAGGGCAGAAGAGTAGCCGGATGGATCCGACCATCCGGCCCAGGAAGGCCAACCGGCTAGATCACCCTAGCCGGCCACTCAAGACAGGCAAGGTACCAGATGACGTAGGGCACAGTGCGCACTACGCCCAGGACAACGGACAAGACAGAAAGGAGACTCAGACACTCGGCCCATACCGACGACTTTACCGATGACGGTTGCGATGAGCGATGGGTGGCACTGCTTAACTACCCGCGGTGGCCCATCAGATGGCGTGGCGGCATGGGCTTGACTGCGAGTACACACTCCCCATGCCGACCACTATAGATGACCTAGCCGGCCGGGGCCCGCCTATGGGACCCGCTAGTCGGCCAGGTCGTTGCCCACGCCGCCTCGGCCTATATAAGGCGGGGAAACTACAAGGGTTGGACTCTCCTCACTCACTAGCTGACTGCATACGACTCGAGGAGCCTTGTAGTTCTTTGTGATCCATCTCTATAGTCGATCGACGGGGTAGGGCTTTACCTCAATCAGGGCCCCGAACACAGGTACTTCTTGTGTCCCCGACGCTTGCTTGTATCCAATCCCGCTTGAGACGCCACACGCTTCTTCTTGCTCCACACCTCTTTCTAGCCTGCTTAGGCTCTCTGTTCCCATAACAACGACACTTCCTTGATGCGGATGCGCGATGTGGTCGATTTAAATGCCTCATAGGAATGAAATGGACCAAAGTCGACTTTTCCCCATGTAGATGAGTTGAATTTGGCATGTGATTGTGTTGCTATATATGTAGTGTCGATGAAGAGGATTTCATGACACATAGGAATGTTAGTTCAACTCATTCACAAGAATTTTGGTCTCAATATGGTGCACCACAACCTCAAACACAAGAGGAGTTAGACGAGGACGGTGAAGGTTTGATGGATGCACCGAAAGGAAGAGCGGAAAATTACACACTGGAAGAAGACCAACTTCTATGCAAGGCATGGTGACATATCGTCATGGATCCAATCGGTTGGCGCCCACCAATCAAGAGATACATATTGGGCACGCATCAAGGAGTACTTTGATGGTGAGAATACTAGTGACATTGAGCGCACCGAGAGATCATGATGTTGAACTTTGATGGTTCATGATGTTGATGGTTAGATGTTTGTGTGAACTTCAATTTGTGTTGAACTTGCTTTTGAGTTGGTGATGAATTTGATCTATGTATAGTTAATGGTCGATTTATTTGTGTTTGTTTGATCTTCGCATTTGCATATTTGTGTTTTTTTGTGTTTGCCGCGGCCGCACACGCTGCAAAATAGAGAGTCCGGTGGAGGGCTATTTTTGTCGCGCCGCAAAATAGAGCATCTGTCGGTGGAGCGCGGAATTTTAGCATGCGCTGCAAAGGCTAAAACGGCGTTGTAAACGATTTTTAGCGCACACTATTCTAGCTCTTGTGTTGGAGATGCTCTTATGGTTTCAAGTCACCCACATAGCACCATGTCTTCTCTTGCTGCTGATGTTTCCTTTAATTCCTTTAGTTTTCCTTGTTTTCAGAGTGCCTCTCTCTAAGCTCCCCTTTTTCCTTCATTTTCCCTATTGAAGCCCCAGGAGCAAGGACGGCCCATCGATAAGACAGAGCTTTAAATTTGTAGGTAGCGTTTGTTTAATTAGTTTATTCACCCTCTATTATATTCGATCTTAACTTCGCTAATCCATCAGAAATGTTAGACTTAGATCTTTTTTTTGTATGAACTGTATTTGACTCTTGTTTCTGCATGCCATTGCGCAGGGTAGATTGATTCCGCCCGTCTGCGCTCGTAATTCGTCGTCCCAGCATTCTTTTTAATTTGTGTCCCATCGACATCCGGATGAAGTTATCTTCTTTTTTATGTTTGTACTCTGTTTTTTCGTCAGTCAGTCCAAGAACGAACCTTCAGTTCACTTGTACCAGCTGCTTCAGGAGTACGTAGCAGTCCTAGCTCATGATCAGCTCCCCTTAGTTGTTTTTCCTGTCTTCTCGTGGGAGATGCACTTCTTGCTTGTGTGTGTTTTCTCATTATTGAGCTGCTTCCTTCGTAGCAGCTTTATATAAGACTTGTTCTCCCTTCCTCAGAATCAATTAAATAAAGGATGCATTAAGTTTGTAGACTTATTTTGAAGTTTGATTCACACTGTATATAGCTAGCTAGTACTGGACTCTTTTACGTTCTTTGCATGTAGTGAACTGTTGCTGTACTAACGCAAGTTGATTTCAGGCAGCACTAACTGTTAGTTCCCTCGGGGGACAGGGTTATATATGCGTTTGCTTTGACTGAACCTTTTGGGAGACAATGTTTCTGAACTCTGATACTAGTAAGCTTAGGAACAGGAACGATCCGTAACGCGCGCTGTTCATGTTGATCTGACATGGGACTTGCAAGCACGGCGGTTACCTCTTGAGATGACAAACCAAGTTGCATGTGAAAAGAAGAGAAATTAGCCACCAACATCATGGATAAATCTGGAAAAAGCCAAAGACCTTCACACCACTTAGAAAGAAGTCCATATAACCCCCCTACCTATTGGTTTTGGGATGCTAACCCCCCTTATATGTTTAATCTGGGTCAAATAACCCCTCTAACTATCCAAAACCGGACAAATTACCCCCCAAACCCGTGTAGGTTGTTCTAATCAGTGGTTTTGCGCACGTGGAGTCTGGTTTAGGACACGGTGGAGAAGTTGCTAAAACAAAGGGCACGGTGGACAATGGTCAGACCAAATCCCCACTGTACTTCTCTCCCTCGCAATCGTGGTCGAAGGACGCCGCCACCCACGCCTCTTCGCCGGCCTGGTCCGAATACTCCCGCCCGCCCCAAACCCCTCGCTGCTGGATCCCACTACTGGCCGACAAGGTGATCGACGAACGCCAACGCCTCCACACGCCCCTGCCCGCTCCTCGCCGTGGGCTCTCTCTGTCGGCCGACGCTGCCGTCCCTGACCGCCCTCGCCTCCTTGTCACTGGAGCAGCTTCGGCGTATCTCGTGCTACCGCCGCCGCGTGCCCCTGTTGGCCGCCGCCGCTGCATACCCCTGGACTTGCAGCTACCCAAGAAAAGGGCCGATTTTCTTCAGACAATAAAAGATAATGAAGAGATGTATGTGAAACATGGATGTGGTTTGTATGCAAAGACAACAAGCAGTATACGTTTGAATGCAATTCATAACTGATGATTGAAGCAACATGCTGTTACAGAAATTTACTGAATTTTTGAACATTCTTAAAACCTCTCAGACGTGGTGCTCTGGATTGACATTGGTTTCTAGTTGGTAATTGCTTATCAACTGATTTTCTATAGGCTTCCCTGCTACTCATTGAAGCTCAGGCATGTCGACGGTGCTGAGGTCGAGGCAACAACGAACTGCAGTAGGTGGTCTAATTGAAACAATGAACTGCCCTCCTTGGTATTCAGACTTGCAGAGTTGGGTTTGTATTGAAAATTCCTCGAAATTGATCTGTGTGTTTCCTCAGTATCCTCTCTTTGACACGAGGCCATGCTTTGCAGAATGCGCTCCTACTACACCCATGGCTGCTGAAGAGACCAAGAGATGATCCAGGGCTAACCGGTTTTTTTTTCTAAATTCTAAAGAACCTCTCTTTGACAGTACAAGGTACCCAGCGGCATGATTCAGCTGCAGAACTTGTGTTCGGGGAGCTGACCTGCTCGTCGGCACCACACTCCAATCAACGGACCACGTCGCCGATTATCCGCCGCCGCCAAGAGGAATCGTCGCCGCGGCTGCGGTGGAGGGTAGGGACGGCGAAGAAGTGAAGAACTGGTTCGTGGTTCAGTCTAACCAGGTCGCTCTCGTGGGGTTTAGTTTCCACATGCCCAAAACCATCTACCAAAACAGCCTACACAGGCTAGGGGGCTCTCTATCCGGTTTTCCAAACATAGGGGGGTTAATTGGCCCAAAGTAAACATAAGGGGGTTAGCGACTCAAACCAGATACTTAGGAGGGTTATTTGGACTTCTTTCCACCACTTATTGTTAACTGGTCCTCAGACAAACGAGCGCACTACGTTCCGTCCTTTGCCTCGGTCTGCAAAGGAGACGCTGGGACAGCAGGGTGCGGTGCCGCCGCTGGCGGCCCCGTCCATTCCCCGCGTGTCGGCAGCCCTGCTTGGGCGGACACGGCTGGTAGCGGTGCGTCTCGGCCTCCGGAGTTCCAGCAAGGGAGCACGTCGGCTGCCCTGGGTAGGCCATGGTCACGACGGCGCGGCCCTTGGCCGTGGAGCCTCCTGGCGGGCGGAAGGCGGCGTCACCCACTCATCCTAGATCTGGGCCCGCCCGGACCCAGCTCCCCGGAGGCGAGACAGGAAGTCGGTAGACGGTGAGCTGTGGCGGCGCTGTCGGCTGGCCTGCTGCAACGTGGCGACGGGGGGCTTTGCTGGTTCGATTCGAGCCCGGTCGGGCCCGGCGAGGCCTGGTGTGCCCATGTTTCCACGTCTAGTCGGCAACCCTCACGGTGATGGAGGCGATTATCTCCCTCCGGCCGTGGTGTTGCTACCCCCGATGCCCGATACTTTCCTACTCCGTCCTCTAGGACTCGCGACGGTGTCTACGGAGTGACGACAAGGATGACATCAAGACTATAATGGCGCATGTTGGTGGACGGCAAGATAGGTGGAAGATTCCAGATCATCCGGGGTAGTGGTTTTTTAGGGGTTGGAAGAAATCCCGGTCGACTCGCCCGGCACCGACGCGGTGACGTCTGCGGACGCCACCATTCCTTCCAAAAAGGCGTCGGGTACCCCTTTCCCATTTACCTCTCTGTGTGTGCTAGGGGAAACCCTAGGACCTGTCCGGGCAGCAGCGTCATCATCGTCGCATTCCTTCTTGAAGGTGTTGCTTGGTACACGGATTAGAGCTCTAGGAGTGTGGTGGGACATTTTCGAAGGGCGCGGCGGTTGCGAGTCATCCTTGTTTTCGTTATTCTGCCGATTTTGGCATTAGTTTCTCTTTCCTTTCTTTGTTTTTTCTTTTGGGCTTGATTATGCTACTTGACCTAACAGTTGTTACATATGGTTGCTATATTAATATAGCGAGGCGAAATCCTATTTCGAGAGAGAAAGCCTGTAGCCGCTGGACTCGGCGCTGCTCGGCCTGCTCCTAGTCCGCCCTGGACCAGGCGAGGATATCAGGCTCCGGCATCGGCGGTGGCGCCGCTTCCTAGTGGGACTGCTCCATCGTCATCTTCATGGCGAAGGCGTCCTCGTCGACCGGCACCTCCCAGTTTTCCGGCTCTGGCTTCGGCTGGCGAAGGCGAAGACGACTAGTGGGCGGCGATTGCACCGGCACGCAGGGCTCGTTGATGATGATGCCCCGCGAGCGTGGCCGCTGTGGCGAGCCTAGCGTGTCTGCCTCGCGCTTGACCGGCCAAAGCGGTGGCGACTGCGTCGGCACGAACCCCGACGAGCGGGAGGCCCGGCACCGGAGTGGGAGGAGCTCAGGCTGGCCATCCTCCTCGACAGCCAGTTGGCTGGAGGATGGCGCCTTTCCTCGACGCCGGGAGCGGAAGCGAGTCGATCAGACGACGTGGACCCGACGGCGGGAGGCTGCCGAGTGGGAGGCTGGCCATCCTCCTCGACAGCCAGTTGGCCGGAGGATGGCGCCTCGCCCTGGACGCCAGCGCCGGGGAGCGGGGGAAGCCGAGTCGCAGGTTGTTGCCTGCGTGTATGTGCTCCAGGACGGCCGTGAGCGTCCGTCCCGACACACTCCACCACCGCCGTCGCGCCGTCGTGTTGTTGCACTTCAGTGGCGTGCCAGGCGGCCCTTCATGGTGGGCGAGCTCCTTGAGCCGGCGGTCGGCAAAGAACTCCTCCTAGTAGAGGAGGTTGCTGGGATCCTCGGCGATGTCGGGGTCTTCCATGGCGGCCTGGATCTCCTCGACCAGCTCTTCGCCGGTTGGTACCAGCGGGGTGGGGATTCCATCGATGCTAAGCTTCCATCCCGGCGGGTTCCGCGTGTACGGTGGCGCCATGTACCCGGCTTCATGGAGCATGCGCGCCTCCCACAACTGGAGCGTGCACCGGTGGAAGCCGTTCGCCGCCGCGGGATCACCAGGGAACCTCTCGGCCATGGCTATCTTCTCGCTGGAGTTGGAGTTCGCGGTGGAGGGGGAAGTGGAGGAGCGGTGAGAGAGAGTGAAATGAGCCGGCGAGGTCGTCGGCTTTTATAGGAGTAAGTGAGCGGCGAGGACGGGAGGGTTGTAGCGGTGCGAGCGGGAAAAGGGGAAACGGCAGGAAGTTAGTGATTGGCGGTCTGTCGCGGGAGCCGAGGCGGCGGTGGCACGCTTTTACGGCGACGTGTGGCTGATGTACGGGCAGTTATTGCCCGGCCGTCCGTCGCGGGGTTCCGACACGGGAGGATAACGACGACTCGGCTTCAGGTCGCTGATTGGGTCCATGCGTCGGACGTTTTTTTCGCCGAATTCGCTTCGTCCGGTGTTTCCAAGGCGTTTCCGGCGCCTTGAAAACAACCTAGAAAGTTCGGATCAAAGTTGGTCCAAATCTAAACGAAACTGGAATCTTGAAAACACGGCTAGCATCCGGACGAAAAAAAAGCCGTGGGAGAACCGTGTGAAGATGCTCTTAGCCCTGATGCGTTCCCTTGTGCGGAAGTGTGCTTGTTCCCTTGTGTTACTCCCTATATGTCCGAGACCTGAAATTCGGTCTCCCGGTGCCAGATTGTTAGCTCTAATCTTGATATTATGTATCTGCATGTTTAATTTCTTTTTGCATGTTTAATTTCCACGGTGGTCACCAAGGAAGTGTTCGGCAAAGCTTGTTCTTCTTCCTTGGCTCGTGTGTCTGGGCGTGTGTGTTCTTGTTTGTGAAAGAGAAGAGAGATTGAGAGCTGTGAGAGGTAGAAGAAGATCAGGGGCTGCGGAGACGCAGCCCCAACACAGATATCATCAGAGGTGGGACTTGTGCATGAACCTCTCTGTGGTCCAGAATGTATCCGTTAAACTTTATGGTGAGCAAGAAGGCAGCGACGGGTATTATGAAGCGATGGCTGATGTGAAGAGAGCAGCGGCCGACGTGCATGCATCCTCTCACGTTTCAATCCTCTTGTTCTTAACTTAAGATTTTGCTTCTTTGGTTTTTCTCTTGGCTCTTGTTAAGTCAAAGATTGTGGAAGTATTGATTGTATTGATATTACAAGAGATGATTACAATGTGAGACTTTAGGCTGTTTATATAGTACTAGAAGAATTGGAAGGCAAGAAGACTACTAAGATAGAATTGAATTACAATAATATATACTCTAATATTAAGTACCACTCCTTCTTTCTGAAATGTAGCTCCAGACGCCCAGGGTTCGGCACTGCGGCCCATTGGTAAAATCGGGCATACAGGTAGCGTGTTTTCTTTACTTAGTTCACAATTTTCTACTTAATTAAACTTAATTTTGTGACCCTGCCGTTAGGTTCGCTTAGTATGAACTGTCTACGACTCTCGTTTCTTCCTACCATATATTGCAGCTATGTACCGAGGGAAATAATCGATTTGGTTGCCATCGGCTCTCCGTGTTCATTGTTCGTCCCCCAGAATGCTTAATTCGTGTTCATGGGACAAGAAGATTGAAGTTATGTGCTTCTCTGTGTGTGTACTCTGTTTTCACCTCCGCCAGTTCAAGACTACTATTATGTTCCTCATCTCGAGCTAGCTGCGTCCTGCATGGATGGAACCAAGCTTCAGTTTACTGCTGCATGAGCAGGAAACTATTTGTTTTCCTATCTTTTCAACGGAGTAGCTTCAGTTAATTATGATGATGTACTTCTGGCTTGTACGGTGAATTCTTATTATTATTACGCTGCACTTGATAGCATGCACCATTGCACCTTTCAGACTCTGGATATTTGAGTCACACATCCTATAGCCAGTACTGCCTCTTGTTCTCTTCATATCTTAACAACCTACGAGTGTCTTTGTGTGTATGCATCGATCTGGTGTTTCCTGCAGATTCGTTCTCCATCGAGCTTTGCGATCAGGGAGGTCGTTGGGGAAAAAATGTTCTTCTTTTGAGCGGCATTGGGGAAAATTGAGGTCGCCACTTTGCGATGATCCACTTCATACATTGGGTTTGGGAGCTCCGATACGAATCGACAAGGTCCTCATTCCACGCTGCTATTCGCCAAATGCTAATGGCTCCCTCTGATGATAATCGTAACAACCTACGAGTGTCAGATCTTTCTTTGTCTATATGCATTCTTTCTCCATCGATTTTGCACGCGGGAACTCTGCACTGCATAGGGATGAGATCAGCCACCCAATCGTCCCAGGCAGGCTATGATGTGGTAGTTCCTGCAGTACGGATGAGATCGACAAGGTCGTCGGTGAAAAATTAAAAATTACCCATTTTCTATTTCTTGCGTGGGCACGCTCCGGTCTTACCCGGTGCTCAGGCGTGGCGCGCGTCGGATCACTAGCGGATGGCCTGGATGAAGCGGCGCTAGCATCCAAAAAAACAGACAACGCTCCGTCGCTATCGTCGACTGTTCAAACTCCTCGAGTCGAGCTCGTCTGCTTCCCCTTCCTCCTCTCTCGCCCCTTTCACATCCCTCTCCATCTCCGGCAGTAAATCCCCCTCCACGCGGCAAGCTGTCCGACGGGAAGCCACGAGGGGCGGGGTTTCTTTCCTTTTTGGTGGAGCAGTGGTGGAGCTCCGTCGACGGCGGGGACGAGCAGATCGGGTGTGGCGCATTCGAGTGGAGCTCCGTCGACGGCGGGGACGAGCAGATCCGTTGTGGCGCATTCGAGTGGAGAATCAGAAGGGCGGATCGGCGAATCGACGTGTCCGAGTCCGGCGGAGGTGATTTTTCGAGTGGGCGGGTTGCCATGCTCGAAGGTGTCGTCAAGTCAGCATCGGCGGCATCATTCTGCTTCGAAATAACGGAGCACTTCTTCTGATCTGCTCGAGGTGGTTAGTGATTCCGTCCTTCCATCTCACTGTTATTTGTTCGTTCAGATGCTGGTGTTTTTAGCTCTGAATCGAATTCATCATTGCTATCGGGATGTCCTTTTAGATCGAAACTAGTATAGATTAGCCCAAATTGTTGGCCATGGCGGTGCTCCCTATGGTGCTCCTCTAATAGTCTATGTGTTTTTATTGCTAATACTATGTCGTGGTACTCGTCTATTAATCTCAGATGATTTGCTCACAGGGATGTTTCCATGAGATAAGTTTGTGTTCATAGCACACAACAGGTTCAATATACAAGCATCATAGGATGTAAATTTTCAATAATTTTATGTCCGTACTATCGCTAACATAGGATGTATTTTTTTCTCATAACAATGTTCCAGGTTGTCTTTGTACTACTAGCCTATGTGTTGTGGTACCCATTTTATTACATTTGCAAGACATTTGTTACATGCATATTATGATCTGATTTGTAGTTTGTTTGTAGATCCCTCTAGAATCATTTTGAGAGATGTACATTTTTTCATACGCATATATGGTGCTAATGATTTAGCACGAGATGTAAATCTTTTGCCAATAAATACATCTTCAAATGGTTAAAACACCTTTTCTACATGTTAGATGTACAATGACCAGAAATCAGTACTATTTTTTATTTACTGGTATCAGGATGTAATAATTGCAGCCTTTTTTTGGTAGATAGAGGGTGTTATTCAGTATGAAAACATTCAGCCTGATTCATGCTATGGGGGTTTGAACCCTGATTCATGACAATAAATACATGCTGTTTTTAAAATGATTACCACACATTTATACTTAGACAGCATGAGATGTAAATTATAGGGGGATAATTACATGCTGCTTCTTAAATGGTGTTTAACACATTTTTTTGCCACTGTTTTGCAGGCTTTTTAATTCTATCTAAAGGAAATCTTTTATTTTGTTTTCCCTCTATTATAAGATGATTCCAGCAGTAGCTACGATATGAACACATATAGAATAAAAATAGTAGTAGTTTCATTTTTGCGTACTAATAGTTCCTTTTTTTTGTTGCTTGTAGAAAGTCTCTCGCACACCCAAAATTGGACAGTCCAAGTTAGGGAGGATGAAGCAGCGATTGCAGTACAAGGCGAATGTTACTGAAGGAGAGCACACGGAGCCACCTGGAAATGAAGACCGCGGGGATGAAGACCAAGGAGATGTGGAAGGACCATCCAGAAACAATAAAAATCAAGTAATGGACAGTTACTTTTCTCTCTGTTTTTACTTTCTTTACTGTCATTTTTAGCTTGTTAGTTCTGACATATTTAGTCCCCTTTTGTGCTTCTTTTTCAGAGCAATTTATTCAACCGCTCATCCCCGATGAAGATTGTTAGGGTTTGCAGATCAATGGCAGATGATCAGCGGGCTGTTATTCGCGAAGCAGAATTCACGGGCTTGTTAGGAATGAAGGTTTCCAAGCTTATGCCAGAGTTATGCAGATATTTAATGGGATCCTTCAATCCATAAACATGCGAGCTGGATTTTGGTGATAGGGGGAAGATCCCTATAACCACTCAGTCTGTTGTCAGGGTTATGGGAGTACCCCGGGGCGGCAATAAAGTTCCTTATTGTCTAGATGTGAACTCCACTGGCTTGATTCTGGAGATGTTTGGGATCCACAATGGGAAGCAGCCAACAGTAGCATTTGTCGAGAAGCTGCTAGGCCCAACCAACCCTCCTAATCAGGATTACTTGAGAAAGTTTGTCATCTACAGCGTGTCCTCAGTTTTCGCCCCAAACACAGGGACTCTTGTTAGCCCTAGATGCTACCCTTCTATCATCAATGCAAACGCAATCCGTCATCTCAACTGGGCCAGATTCATTATCGATGTTCTAATCCAGACAGCAACTGCTAAAGATACCAAGAATTGGTTTAAAGCATGCATGCCATATCTCATGGTGAGTTTACATAATCCAACTCTTGTTTTTACTTTTTTTACCAAGTTCTGTTTTATGCTATGTAGGATGTATTTTTTTCATGGTGAATTTGCCTGATGTAGTATCCACGGCGTCATTAGTAGTAGTTCATGGTAGGATGTAAATATCATGTTCAAAGATGGACAAATATTTAATGTACTATGCCATTACAAACTAGGCTGCATGTAAGTATTGTTTATATTTTACATGGAAATCACTAAATAGGTGGTGCATCATTTTTATACCTATGATGTATATGAGCATGTTTATCTAGTTGTTTCTGATGCATCATTTCTTTTACATGCTCATAAAATGATTTTACATTCTGCTATGTAGGGTAACTCATCTTTAGGATGTAATAAGCTTACCCTATCGTGTTTTTACCTACATTTCTGTACGTAACTTTCTGCATTTTTATCTTTTTAAGAGATATGTTCTTGTGGATTTTTTAGTATGTGTTTTGTTTGACAAATCTGATACATATGATATATATCATCTTTTTTTCTTGTTCAGGTTCTATATGTTGATTCTCTTGAGACATATGCATTAGATATACTTGAGGATGGAACTAGGATATGCATTTAGACAAACAAGATGGTGAGACTTATAGTTGACCTTGATACAAACGGCGATGGCTCGTTTGGGAAATTACTGGTAGGTTCTCATAAAGCAGTGTTTTCTTAGGCTTTAAGCATATCTTTTTCATGCGTTTTTCCCACTGTTTTCTGAAATGTTTATTCACATGATTTTTTTCGTCTACAGCTAAAGAAATGTTTCAGGATTAGGCTCTCTCTGTTCTCAGCAGAGCCTTCTGAAGTGGATATGTTCGTCAAACGCCATGTTCCGGGCGACCATACTAACGAGGTTTGGACCATAGTGTCTCTTTTATTTACATCTAGCGGTTCCTTTTTCTCTTTCTTTTTTTTTCTTATTCAAGTGTATTTTTTACTAAGCTAGCTTTTTTTGTATGTGTACTACACAGGACTTGGCAAAATACAGGGAAATGGTAATAGAGATGTGTAATGTGTTTGAAGATGGGCTTGCCAAGTTTCTTACCTTGTCGAACAAAGAACACAAGGATATCAGACCAGAGCAGAAGAAAATTTTTGCGGAGGAGGTGCAACGAGTCGTGCAGCAGCCCAAACGAAGAATGCGGAGACGTCGATCAAGGCCACTGCTGGTGGAAGTAAGTGAACAGATTGTAGATGATACAGAATCTGCGCCGACAGAAGTAGAGTTGACGGAGCAAGTTGTTGTCAGAAATAATAACATGCAGGGAGAAAATGGGGACAAACAATTTGTTGGAGACATGAGCTGTGCTGAAAATGGAGGCGTGCAAAAAACAGCACCTGAGATGGAAACAGGGAAGGACCGCGAGGATGAAATGCAGACTGGGGATGGAGAAAAAGAGACAGAAAAGGAGGCTAATTTGGAATGCCACTTTTTACATGCAGCTGGTAGTGGCACTCCAGAGATTTCAAAAGAGAGTGAGCTTAGTCTTGCAGAACCTGAACATGTGCCAACAGGACAACATTCGACATTGCCGCTGGACCCACTAAAGTTGCTTCAATTATATGGGTCTGGGTCACAGACCAGTGTAGAAAACATTGGTGGGGCTGCCCCGCTGCTATCTCCTTTACCAGTTGCGCCTCCTTGCAAACAGCAACAACCTAAACTATCATCAAGCAAGAGAAAGAAGTGTGTATCATTTGTGAACCAATTAAAGGAATCTGAAAAGGAAGACGAAAGTAAATGCATGCAGCCCAACAACATCTCTGCTGAAGTGAAAGCATCCCCTGTTGAGCAACTCAAAGGTACAACTTTAGGAGGGAGTCCAATTGGCAAACCAATCACTAGATCAATGTCTCCTCTAAAATCATTGGTTGCCACTTCCAAAGCAAGTCCTCGGCAAAAGCAAGGGCTAGTCCATGAAGATGTGACAGTTGTTTCACCTTGCCCAAGAAGGTCAAGTAGGTTTGCTACAGCTGAAGCAAGGGAAAACTGTAACAACCAGATGGCAATAACAACAAGCTCAGGAACTGTTGCTAAAGGTTGTAAAGTTGCAGATTCTACTATTCTATGCGATAGCATGAATAAGAGGTTGTTTGGAAGTGTAGAAGGTATAAATGAAAGTGAACAAAAAATGAAGCACCTAAAGCTGATAGAAGATTGCCCCTCGTTCGATCTTGGGTTAGATGAATCACCTTGTGAGGATTTTGAAGCTTCCAAAACAGAGGTACCAGTTCAGGTAGAAGGGGATCATGTTATTGCATGTAGCAATGATGACAGCGGGGATTCTTTTGTTGGAATTATGCCCTAGAGGCAATAATAAAGATGTTATTATTATAATTCTTGTTCATGATAAATTTTATATTCCATGCTAGAATTGTATTAAGCAGAAACTTTAATACTTGTGTGGTTTGTGAACAACACCGTGTCCCTAGTATGCCTCTATGGACTAGCTCATTGATTAATGATGGTTATGGTTTCCTAACCATATACATGAGTTGTCGATTAATAATGAGATCATATCATTGGGAGAATGATATGATGGATGTAACAAACTAAGCGGAGCAATTAGATCGTGTCATCGTGTTCATCTTTTGAAGCTTTTCTTATGTCAAATATTGTATTCCTTAGACCATGAGATAATACAACTCCACGGTATCGAAGAAAGCTTTGAGGTCATCAAACATCATCCTATGAGAGGGTGATCATAAAGGTGTCTCGTGTGATCGGAAAGTACATTGGGTTGTATGTATCGAGATGGGATTTGTCCCTCCCAAGTCGGAGATATACTTGGGCCCACTCGTAATCGATATCAACACCGCTTGCAAGCATCTGGTTAAGGAGTTAATCTCAAAGTGATATCGGATTACGATAGTAAAGTACTTGCCGTGAACGAGATTGAACTAGGTATGACGAAGCGATCAAATCTCGCAAGTAAAATATCACGAGACGTAAGGGAATATATATGGGATTGATAGAATCTCGGCATCGTGGTTCATCCGATATGATCATCGATGAATGTGTGGAGTCAATATGGGTTTCGCACCCGCTATTGATTATTGATAGAAGATCATGTCTGCATGTTCTCGAACCCAAGGGTCACACACTTAACGTGTCTCGACGCTAGGATAGATTGGATAATTGGTTTATGATTTTTGTTCGAGTCTGGATGGGATCCGGACATCATGAGGTTCCGAGTGGTCCGAGAATAAGATTCATATAAGGCAATGCAGTTTTGGAGTTCTAATTGTTTGGGTTAATCAAGATTGTACCTAAGCTTCTAGAACCTTCCGGAGGGGGACCAACGTGTCCCCACCTGCCGGGAGGGGTCATGGGCCTATGAGGGAGTGCCCTGGCCGCATTGGGCCAGGGGCACAAGGCCCCATAGGGCCCAGCCGGCCAAACAAGGGGAAACCCTAATGGAGCTTCTAGAAGGAGGGGGGGAACTTGCCCCCCACTCTTCCCTCCTTGGCCGTCGGCCTAGGATTGGGGGAGGGGCTAGGGTTGGCGCCCACCCCTCTATATAAAGAGGGCTGGGGGCGCACCACCCCCACACACCTCCTCCTCAACCCTAGCCGCCCTGATGCCCTCCTCTCTCTCTCTCCCTCCCGACTGCGTGTAGGCGAAACCCTGCTGCAGAAACTCTCACCACTTGCACCGCGCCGTCGCGTTGTATATCCAATCCGTCTCTCCACCATACTTGCTGGACCGAGGAAGGAGGAGACGTCGAGGTGCCGCACGTGTGCATCTCTCGGAGTCATCGCCACTTGCGGTGTTAGATCGGAGCGGATCCCGAGAAGGAGAAGCGAGTACGACTACATAACCCACGTTCCGATGAACGTTCCGCTGTGCGAATCTTCAAGGGTATGAAGATCTCATCTAATCTCTCTCGTTGTTTGCATCTCCTAGATTAGATCTATGTTTTTTCTGTCCGCATCCGTAGAAAAAATTTGATTTACTATGCTGCGAAACCCTTCAGTGGTATCAGAGCTAGATCTATGCGTAGATGTGTTTCACGAGTAGAACGCAACATGGTTGTTGCGGGCGTTGATGTTTTCTGTTGCAAGCCTCTTGTTTGTGTTCTTCTTATGACGCGGGATAGTGAGATTGAAGCGGTCCAGGCCAACCACGTGACGCCGTCATGACCGCCCCGACTTGACGTGTGGCTTGTTCCACACATGCGGTGGATGCCGCTCTCACTATAGTTGTCATGGGATTTACACCGGAGTTTGGCAACCATAATATCACCGTTGTGGCTTTTCGTAGGTAAGAATCGTTCATAGCTTGCTAATCCCATAAGCCACGTAAAACATGCAACAACAAAGTAGAGGCGTCTAACTTGTTTTTGCAGGGAGTGTTTTCTGTGATATGGTATGGCCCAAGATGTGATGTGTATTGTATGGCGATGATCATGTTTTGTAATGTTGCACGACTTGCATGTCGATGAGTACACAACCGCGAGAGCCATATGGTTGTCTTTATAATTGTGTATGACCTGTGTGTCAACTTCTTATACGCCATGTAATAGTTTCACTTTATCGCTAAGTAGTTAGCAATAGTTGTAGTTGCTATTCGTGGTGGAGGCAATCATGGTGGAGTGATGGAGATCATGCCGGCACGCACAAGATGGAGATCATTGCGCGAAGATTGGCTATACCATGTCACATAAAGTTATATGCATGTGATGTTTATCCTTTTATGTATCTTATTATGCTTAGATCGCGACGGTAGCATTATGAGATGATTCCTCACTTAAAGATCAAAATAAAACTGTGTTATCCCCGTGTATGCACCGTTGCGAAAGTTCGTCGTGTCCAAGCATCACGTGATGATCGGGTGCTATAGACTCTACGTTCACATACAATGGGTGCAAGCCAGTTTTGCACACGCGGAAATACTTGGGTTTAACTTGACGAGCCTAGCATGTACAGACATGGCCTCGGAACACATGAACCGAAAGGTTAAGCATGAGTCATATGAATGATATGATCGACACTTCGTTGTCCACCATTGAAACCACATCTCTTCTCATGAAGATCGGATTAGGTGTGGTGAATTTGGATCATGTTCACTAAACAACTTGAGGGATGTTGAATTTAGTGGGAGTTCATCTAGTAATTTGATTAAAAGTTGAACTAGTTATCATGAACATAGTCTAATTTGTACTTGCAAATATTGTAGATCAAATGGCTAAGTCCAACTTCAACTTCAACGTTTTTGCTGAGAAGGAAAAGCTTAGAAACAATGGGTCTAACTTCACCAATTGGTTCCGCAATCTGAGAATCATTCTCTCTGGCGGTCAAAAGGACTATGTCCTTGAAAATGCGCTAGGTGACGCCCCTGCTGTAGATGCGTCGGCTGATGAGAAAGCTGTCTATCGATCAAGAAAGATGATTATGGTGTGATTAAGAGCACCATGTTGTTTGCTATGGAATCGGACCTTCAAAATCGTTTTGAAGACTATCCTGCCCTTTGAGATTCTTGAGGAGATGAAAACCATGTTTCGCACTCAGGCCCGCTTCCGAGAAATATGAGATCTCCGAGAAATTTTTAATCGCAAGATGGAGGAAGGAGTTAGTTAGTGAGCACGCCATTAAGATGTCGGGCTACACTCAACGCCTTGAGCAACCGGATGCAAGATTCCAGAGGAGCTCAAGATTGACAGTGGTTCTGCAATCACTCCCTCCCCTACAAAAGTTTTGTAGTGACTCATAATTAGATTGGTTCCATGACACGATCACCGAACTCTTCGCAGTCAAGGTCGCGGAGGTGGACATCAAAAAGGATAATCATGTGTTGATGGTCAACAAGCCCCACCTTCAATAAAGGTAAGGGTGCAAAGAAGCCCTTCAAGAAAGGCGGCAAGCGCGCTGCCCTCCGAGAGAAGAAGCTCAAGTCTAGACCCAAGCGGACAATCGAGTGCTTCTATTGCAAGGACAAGGGTCCTTTGGAAGCGCAATCGTCCAAGTACTTAGCGGACAAGAAGGCTGGCACCATCAAAGGTATATTTGATATACATGTTATTGATGTTTTCCTTACTAGCCCTCATTGTAGTGCCTGGGTATTTGATACTGGTTCAGTTGCTAATATTTGTAACTCGAAACATGAGCTACGGAATATACGGCGGCTTGCGAGGGATGAGGTGACGATGCGCGTTGGCAACGGATCAAGAGTTGATGTGATGGACGTCGGCACGCTCTCCTTAGTTTTACCTTCGAGATTAGTTTTAAACCTTAATAAGTGTTATTATGTGCCTGCGTTGAGCATGAACATTATTTCTAGATCTTGTTTATTGCAAGACGGTTATTCATTTAAATCGGAGAATAATGGTTGTTCTATTTATATGAGTAACATCTTTTATGGTCATGCACCTGTTGTGAATGGTTTATTTCTTCTAAATCTCGAAAGGGATGAAACACACATCCCTAACATTGAGGCTAAGAGATGCAAAGTAGATAGTGATAATACTACTTATTTGTGGCACTGTCGTCTAGGTCATATTGGTGTAAAGCGCATGAAGAAACTCCATTCTAATGGACTTTTGGAGTCTCTTGATTTTGAATCATTTGACACATGTGAACCATGCCTCATGGGCAAGATGATCAAAACCTCGTTCTCGGTTTGATGGAGCGAGCAACGACTTGTTGGAAATCATACATACCGATGTATGCGACCGATGAGTGTTTTGACGCGTGGATATCGCTATTTTCTCACTTTTACCGATGACTTAAGTAGATATGGGTATATCTATTTAATGAAACATAAATCAAACATTTGAAAAGTTCAAAGAATTTCAGAATGAAGTGGAGAACCATCGTAATGTAAAGATTAAGTTTCTACGATCCGATCGTGGAGGTGAATATTTGAGTTATGATTTTCTCACGCATCTTAAAGCAAGCGGAATCGTTTCGCAATTCACGCCACCGAACACCACAATGCAATGGTGTGTCAAGCAGAATCGAACCCTATTAGATATGGTCCGATCAATGATGTCTCTTCTTGATTTGCCGTTATCATTTTGGGGTTATGCATTAGAAACCGCTGCATTCACTTTAAATAGGGCACCATCTAAATCCGTTGAGACGACACGTATGAACTATGGTTTGGTGCTAAACCTAAGTTGTCGCTTTCTTAAAGTTTGGGGATGCGAAGCCTACGCCAAGAAGTTGATGCCGGACAAGCTCGAACCCAAAGCGAGAAATGCTTCATAGGATACCCTAAGGAAATTATTGGGTATACCTTCTATCACGTAACAAGGCAAAGTGTTTGTTGCAAAGAATGGTTCCTTTCTTGAGAAGGAGTTTCTCTCGAAAGAAGTGAGGGAGGAAAGTAGAGCTAGACGAGGTTGTTGAACCTTCTCTTGAATTGGAGAGTAGCACACACTGAATTTGTTCCAAAGGTCTTGCACCAACAATAGAGGAAGCTAATGACAAGGATCATGAAGCTTGACGATGTCTCATCGAGCGTCGCAGGTCGACAAGGTCGCGTGCCCCTCCTGAGTGGTACGACAACCCTGTCTTGATTGTCTTGTTGGTAGAAGACAGTGAACCTACGAACTATGAGGAAGCGATGATGAGCCCAGACTCTGAGAAATGGCTAGAGGCCATGAAATCCGAACTGGGATCCATGAGCGAAAACCAAGTATGGACTTTGGTGGACCCTCCTAGCGACCGAAAGGCCATTGAGTGCAAATGGATTTTCAAGAATAAAACGGACACGGATGGTAATGTTACCGTCTATAAAGCACGGCTTGTCGCGAAAGGTTTTCGACAAGTTCAAGGTGTTGACTACGATGAGACTTTCTCTCCCGTAGCGATGTTTAAGTCCATTCGGATTTTGTTAGCAATTGCTGCGTTTCATGATTATGAAATATGGCAGATGGATGTCAAGATCGCGTTCTCAATGGCAACATTGATGAAGAGTTGTATATGATGCAACCCGAAGGTTTTGTCGATCCTAAGGATGTCGATAAAGTATGCAAACTTCAGCTCCATTTATGGACCAAGCAAGCATCTCGGAGTTGGAACCTTCGTTTTGATCAAGTGATCAAGAGCTTTGGATTTGTTCCAAATTGCTATGAAGCTTGTATCTACAAGAAAGTGAGTGGGAGCTCGGTGACATTTCTGGTACTATATGTGGATGACATATTGATTATTGGAAATGATATTAACATGCTTAACGATGTGAAGAGTTATTTGAACAAATGTTTTTCAATGAAAGACCTAGGTGAAGCTGCTTATATATTGGGCATCAAAATATATAGAGATAGACAAAGACGCCTGATAGCTTTAAGCCAGAGTACATACCTAGACAAAGTTCTGAAAAGGTTCAGAATGGATAAGGCAAAGAAAGGTTCAGTGCCTATGTTGTCAGGTAAGATATTGAGCAAGGCTCAGTGTCCATCTACGTTAAATGATAGAGAAACTATGAGCAAAGTGCCTTATGCCTCGGCCATAGGTTCTATCATGTATGCCATGCTGTGTACTAGACCGAATGTGTCCAATGCTCTTAGTTTGACGAGCAGATATCAAAGTGATCCAGAGGAACATCGACAGTGAAGAACATCCTAAAGTACCTAAATAGGACTAAAGAAATGTTCTTAGTCTATGGAGGTGATGAACACCGTCGTAAAAGGTTACATCGATGCTAGTTTCGACCGACAAGGATGATTCTATTCTCTACGTGATACGTTTATATTTTGAATGGAGGAGCCGTGGAGTCGAGAAGTCGCAAGCAAAGCGTGATCATGGATCTACTGAGAAGCGGAATACATGGTCGCCGCAGTCCAAGTGAAGGAGTTTGGATCAGGAACTTCATCACTGAGCTTGGCGTGGTTCCAAGTGCATTGGACCCACTGGAGATATTGTGTGACAACACTGGCGAAGCTTTTCTTATGTCAAATATTGTATTCCTTAGACCATGAGATAATACAACTCCCTGGTATCGGAAGAAAGCTTTGAGGTCATCAAACGTCATCCTATGAGAGGGTGATCATAAAGGTCTCTCGGTGATCGGAAAGTACTGTTGGGTTGTATGTATCGAGATGGGATTTGTCCTCCCAAGTCGGAGAGATATACTTGCCCACTTGGTAATCGATATCAACACCGCTTGCAAGCATGTGGTTAAGGAGTTAATCACAAAGTGATATCGGATTACGGAACGAGTAAAGTACTTGCCGTGAACGAGATTGAACTAGGTATGACGCACCGGCGATCAAATCTCGGGCAAGTAAAATATCGCGAGACGAAGGGAATATATATATGGGATTGATAGAATCCTGGCATCGTGGTTCATCCGATATGATCATCGATGAATGTGTGGGAGTCAATATGGGTTTCCAGACCCCGCTATTGATTATTGATAGAAGATCATGTCTGCATGTTCTCGAACCCAAAGGGTCACACACTTAACGTGTCTCGACGCTAGGATAGATTGGATAATTGGTTTATGAGTTTTTGTTCGGAGTCTCGGATGGGATCCGGGACATCACGAGAGGTTCTGGAGTGGTCCGGAGAATAAGATTCTGAGGGGAATATGCCCTGAGAGGCAATAATAAAGTGTTTATTATGTGTATTCCAATTATATGATAGATGTTTATTTTGCATGCTATAATTGTATTAATACGGAAACGTTAATACATGTGTGTTTAATAAACAAACAGAAAGTTCCTAGTTATGCCTCTCTCATAAACTAGCTCGTTGATTAACAAGATGATCAAGGTTTCCTGATCATGGACATTGGATGTTGTTAATAACGGGATCACAACATTAGTGTAATGGTGTGATGAACATTCATCCGAAGTATAGCATTACGATCAAAGTCATTGAGTTTATATTGCTATAACAACTTACGAAGTGATCCTAATCCTTAGACCATGAGATCATGTCAATCACTAACACCGGAAGAGTTTCTTGATAACATCAAATGTCACACCATAACAGGTGATTATAAAGATGGATTCGAACTAATAAAGTGTTATGTTGAGGCTCATGGATCGAGTGGAATTTTATCCCGATGACGGATAGATATACTCTGGGCCCTCTCGGTGATATCACATTGATTAGCTTGCAAGCAAGTGATTTGATCACTAGAATGTTATATCACAGAACGAGAAAGGGTGCATGTCATTAACGATATCAAACTAGGTATGGAGATACCGATGATCGAATCTCGGACATGTAATATATCGTGAAACAAAGGGATTAAGATACTAGCGTAAAGGTTCCGACGATCACAAGAAAGTCATCGTTGAATGTGGGAGTATGGGTCTCCAGATCCCGCTTTTGATTATTGATCCGAGAGGGGTCTCGATCATGTCCGCATTATTCACGAACCGTAGGGTGACACACTTAAGAGACACCAACATCCAATTGGAGCAAATGTTTCATGCCGAAAGAATGAACAAGCGAGAATTTATTTCACTAGATACCAAACAAGTTTTGGGTGAAATTGCATAAAGAGGTTATGCATGTGAAATAGAATTCTAGCAAGGGGTTATTTGTGAATGTTTGTCATTAAAGTAATTGACAAAATTCTGAATAAAATAAAAGAGTTTTATTTAATGAGAGTTTGCATTAAATTTGGTGGAAATTTAATGGGAATTTGAGTGGACTTTTGAGTGGAGGAATTTAAAGGAGATTTGTGAGTGGAGTGTCCACCCACATGAAGGGGAGGTCAAGGGGAAGCCCCATGCGCCGCCACCCCTTGGGGTTCCCTCCTCCTATAAAAGGAGCCCCCCTCCTCACTTGTCTCTCACACCTCCTCGTGAAGGATCTCTCTCCCCCTCTAGAATTTATCCCCCATGGTCTCGGACTAGCGAGATACATGTTCCCGGTGGCTATTCGGCAAGAAAGAGTTGTGCTTCCGCTGCATCGCTGGAGCGAGGAGGCGGAGGTTGCTCGATGCCTCGAACGTGTGTGCGAGCACGGATGCGCTGCTGATTTGCGGCGCTAGGACTTCCTATAGATCTTGAGATCGGCAAGAGATCGTCTACATCAACCACGAGTTGAACTTGTTAATCTTTGTCGGTCTTCAAGGGTATGTTCTCTACGGATATACATCCGCCCGTTGTTTGTATCTAGTAGATAGATCTTAGTATATAGTTCACATCGTAGGAAATTTTTTGTTTTCTATGCTGCGAACCCCAAAGGGTATCGTGAGCGGATCTATGCGTAGATACTTTACACGGTAGTACACATATGAGTATGTGGGCGATGATCATGTTGTTGCTCCTTTGTTGTAATTTTGGATATTGGTGGCATAGTGGGATGAAGGCCGGACAAACTTTACATGTCCTCACATGAGACCTGTTCCACGCTTGACATGCAACTAGTTTGCATAAGTGGCTAGCGGTGTCTGCTCTCCTACTATAATCAATATCTATTTTGCAAGTGAGTTGTCAACAATTTGATTATCCTCGTTGTGGTTCATGTTCGTAGGTAAGAACGGTTCTATCTCGAAATCCCTAAGCCACGTAAAACTTGCAATGGATAAATTAGAGGTCTAGTTTAGATTGTTCTGGGCTAGTGTTATGATATGGTAGTGTTGTAAGTAGAAGTATGAGATGATACTCTTAACACACATAGCGCAAAATCCATAGACCTTGGATTTACATATAGGTATGATAGTGATCATACCACGATGACATGATAGAGATCATCTGGGAACCATATAATTTCACTAATAAACATATGATGTTTGATAGCATCTTATATTGCTTGTTTAGCGCTTTGTTAGCATAATAAGATGATCCCTCATTTAAATATCAAGATAAGAATGTGTTCTTCCTTTAGTATGCACCGATTATGTTTTCGCCGCCCAAGACATAACGTGATGATCGGGTGTTCTTGGATCCACGACCATATTTGGTGTAAAACAGTTACACACGAATACTAAGGTTCTAACTTGGCGAGCCTAGCATGTACATACATGGCCGGAACACGGACCGAAAGGTTAAGCATGAGTCATATAGTTGATATGATGCCCATTTGATGCTCGCTTTGAAGCTATACCGACTCACGTGATGATCGGACTTGGTGTAGTGGATTTGGTTCATGTAATCACCAAAAGGCACGAGGGATGTCGTTTTGAGTGGGAGTTCATTCGTAATATAGATTAGTTGAACTCAATCTATCATACACTTAGTCTAAACTTTACAAATTCTGTTGTAGATGGCACCACCGCTTTTAATTTCAATGTGTTCATGGAGAAAGAGAAACTAGCAACGAACGGTAGCAACTTTACCGAATGGGCCATGAATTTGAGGATTCTCCTCTCTTTGCACAAAAGAAATATGTGCTAGAAGCGCCGTCGCCCCCACCTTTAGATGATGCCCCGACGAGGAGAAGAATGTCTATCGACTCGCGGGAGGACCACAACTTAGTTCATTGCGGCATATTGTATGGGCTAGAGTGGAACTTCAAAGCATTTCAAAACGGCAATGCATTTGATACAATGGGTGAGTTGAAAATGATTTTACACACATGTCAGAGAGCTACAACGCAGTAAAAGTTCTTTAGTCATGATGGAAGAGCAGCTCCGTTAGTGAGCATGTACTCAAGATGTCGGGTTACGCCGATAAGCTTGTGTCCTTGGGAATATCGATTCCCATTGACTTAGGCATCCATCGTGTTCTCATACCGCCACCTAGCTATAAGAGCTTCGATGAACTATAATATGCAAGGCATGAAGAAGTCTCCCCGAGCTCACAATGCTTAAAACTACGAAGTGGAGATCAAAAGGAACATAAAGTGTTGATGATCAATAGGAACACTGGTTTCAAGAAAGACAAGAAGGAAAAGGAAGTAAGGCGGCAAGCAAGGTTGCCACCGAAAAGAAACCCCGAGTTGGACCTAAGTCTGATTCCGAGTGCTATTGTAAGGGGACTGGCCACTGGAAGCGCAACTGCCCCAAGTATCTGGCAGACAAGAAGGCCGGCAAGGCAAACAAAGGTATATATGATATACATGTTATTGATGTGTACTTGACTAGTGCTCGCAGAGCACCGGGTATTTGATACCCGGTTGCTAATATTTGTAACTCGAATCGGGGGTTGCGAACAAGCGACCGCTAGCAAGGGGTGAGGTCAAGATGCGTGTCGGCAATGGATCAGCGTTGATGTGATCGCCATTTAACGCCTCTCCACTTGCCATCGGGATTAGTTATAAACTTTAATAAATGTTATACGGTGCCCGCGACCGAGCATGAACATTGTATCTGGATCGTGTTTGATGCGTGGTTATTCATTTAAACCGAGAACAATGGTTGTTCCATTTATATGAATGAAATGTTTTATGGTCATGCACCGATGATGAATGGTTTATTTCTATTAGATCTCGATGATAATGTTACACATATTCATAATGTTGATGCTAAAAGGATTAAACTTAATGATGATATATCCGCATATATGTGGCCTCGCCGTCTAGGTCATATTGGCGTTGAGCATGAAGAAGCTCCATTCGGATGGACTTTTGGAATCACTTGATTATGAATCATTTGATACATGTGAGCCATGCCTTATGGGCAAGATGACTAGAACGCCGTTTCTCGTTCAATGGAACGGCTGATTTATTGGAAATCATACATTCGATGTATGTGGTCCAATGAATGTGTCATGAGGTGGATATCGTTATTTTGTTACTTTCACGGATGATTTGAGTAGATACGGTTATATCTACTTGATGAAACACAAGTATGAAACCTTTGAAAAGTTCAAGGAATTTCAGAATGAAGTGGAAAATCATCGTAATAGAAAGATCAAATTTCTACGGTCCGACCGTGGAGGTGAGTATCTAAGTTACGAGTTTAGCACTCACATGAAAGAGTGTGGAATTGTTTCACAACTCACACCGCCGAACACCACAAATGAAATGGTGTGTCGGAACGTCGTGATCGTACTTTATTAGATATGGTTCGATCTATGATGTCTCTGACGGACTTGCCGTTGTCATTTTGGGGTTATGCACTAGAAACTACTGCATTCACTTTAAATCGGGCACCATCTAAATCCGTTGAAAAGACACCGTATGAATTGTGGTTTGGAAACAAACCTAAGCTGTCATTTCTTAAAATTTGGGATGCGATGTTTATGTGAAGAAACTTCAACCGGATAAACTCGAACCCAAAGCGGAAAAATGCGTCTTCATAGGATACCCTAAAGAAACTATTGGGTATTCCTTCTATCACAGATCCGAGGGCAAGGTTTTTGTTGCCAAGAATGGATTCTTTCTAGAGAAAGAGTTTCTCGCGAAAGGTGTGAGTAGTCGGAAGGTAGAACTCGAAGAGGTTGTGGAACCTTCTCTTCAAAGTATGGCGAGTAGCGAAGTTGTTAGGAGTTGGCTCCACATTGAAGAGGGAACTAATGATAATGATCATGAAACTCCGAAGAGAGTACTACCAAACCTCGCAGTCAACAGACGCTGCAGCGACTCCCGAGTCAGACGGAATCCTGTCATGAATTTCATGGTTGATGAAAATGATGACCCCGACGTATGAAGAAGCGATGATGAGCGGATTCCAACAAATGGTTAGAAGCCATGAAATCCGAGATGGAATCCATGTATGAAAATCAAGTTTGGAACTTGGTGGAATTACCTCACAATCGAAAGGTCGTGGAGAACAAATGGATTTTCAAAAGGAAAACCGATGTCTTGATGGTAATGTGACCGTCTATAAAGCTCGACTTGTCACAAAGGGGTTTCGACAAATTCAAGGAGTTGACTACGATGAGACTTTCTCTCCCGTAACGATGCTAAAGTCAGTTAGGATTATGTTAGCAATTGCTGCATATTTCGATTATGAGATATGGCAGATGGATGTCAAAACCGCGTTTCTCAATGGTAATATTGAAGAAGAGTTGTATATGATACAACCAAAGGGTTTTGTCGATCCTAAGGATGCTAACAAGGTGTGCAAGCTTCAGCGATCCATCTATGGATTGAAGCAAGGATCACGAAGTTGGAATCTCCGCTTTGATGAGGTGATCAAAGAGTTTGGATTTGTCAAAACTTATGGAGAAGCTTGTATTTACAAGAAAGTGAGTGGGAGCAATGTGGCATTTCTGATATTATATGTGGATGGCATATTATTGATCGGAAATGATATAGATCTTTTAAACAGTGTTAAAAGTTATCTAAATAGCAAATTTTCAATGAAGGACCTAGGTGAAGCGTCATACATATTAGGCATAAAGATCTATAGATATAGATCTAGGCGCCTAATAGGGCTATCACAAAGTACATACCTTAATAAGATTTTAAAGAAGTTTAAAATGGACGGAAGTAAGAAGGGGTTCTTACCTATGTTGCAAGGCAAGACATTGAGTAAGACTCAAAGTCCGGCTTCGGCGGAAGAAAGAGAGATAATGGACAAAGTCCCCTATGCTTCAGCCATAGGCTCTATAATGTACGCCATGCTATGTACAAGACCGGATGTGGCACATGCTATTAGTTTGACTAGTAGGTACCAATCGGATCCGGTTGAACATCGATAGCGGTCAAGAATATCCTTAAGTACTTACGAAGAACTAAGGATATGTTTCTTGTATATGGAGGTGAAGAAGAGCTCGCTAAGTGTTATGTCGACGCTTAGCTTTGACACCGATCCGGATGACTCTAAGTCTCAATCCGGATCGTATTTCTCATGAATGGCGAGGCGTTAGTTGGAGGAGCTCCAAACAACCCGTGGTAGCGGATCAACAACGAGGCCGAATATGTTCTCGCTTGAAGCGGCTCAGAAGCGCTTGGATGAAGGAGTTCATATCCGAACTAGGAGTGGTGGCAAACGCGTTGGACCCAATGGTGATCTATTGTGACAACAGTGGTGCCATTGCCAATGCCAAAGAGCCAAGGTCTCGCAAGCATTCCAAGCATATTAAGCGCCGGTTTCACTCCATCCGCGAGCATGTCAAGGATGGAGATATAAAGATTTGTAAAGTACATACGGATCTCAATGTAGCAGATCCGTTGACTAAACCTCTCCCTAAAGCAAAACATGATCGACACCAGAACTCAATGGGTGTTAGATTTATCACTATGTAACTAGATTATTATCTCTAGTGCAAGTGGGAGACTGAAGGGAATATGCCCTGAGAGGCAATAATAAAGTGTTTATTATGTGTATTCCAAGTATATGATAGATGTTTATTTTGCATGCTATAATTGTATTAATACGGAAACGTTAATACATGTGTGTTTAATAAACAAACAGAAAGTTCCTAGTTATGCCTCTCTCATAAACTAGCTCGTTGATTAACAAGATGATCAAGGTTTCCTGATCATGGACATTGGATGTTGTTAATAACGGGATCACAACATTAGTGTAATGGTGTGATGAACATTCATCCAAGTAGCATTACGATCAAATTCATTGAGTTTATATTGCTATAACAACTTACGTGATCCTAATCCTTAGACCATGAGATCATGTCAATCACTAACACGGAAGAGTTTCTTGATAACATCAAACGTCACACCGTAACAGGTGATTATAAAGATGGATTCGTAACTAATAAAGTGTTATGTTGAGGCTCATGGATCGAGAGTGGAATTTGTTCATCCCGATGACGGATAGATATACTCTGGCCCTCTCGGTGATATCACATTGATTAGCTTGCAAGCAAGTGATTTGATCACTAGAATGTTATATCACAGAACGAGAAAAGGGTGCATGCTCGAACGAGATCAAACTAGGTATGGAGATACCTATGATCGAATCGGACATGTAATATATCGTGAAACAAAGGGATTAAGATACTAGCGTAAAAGGTTCCACGATCACAAGAAAGTCATCGTTGAATGTGTGGGAGTCAAGATGGGTCTCGGATCCCGCTTCTGATTATTGATCCGAGAGGGGTCTCGATCATGTCCGCATTATTCACGAACCGTAGGGTGACACACTTAAGAGACACCGACATCCAATTGGAGCAAATGTTTCATGCCGAAAGAATGAACAAGCGCAGGAATTTATTTCACTAGATAAACAAAGCAGTTTGGGTGAAATTGCATAAAGTGGTTATGCATGTGAAATAGAATTCTAGCAAGGGGTTATTTGTGAATGTTTGTCATTAAAGTAATTGACAAAATTCTGAATAAAATAAAAGAGTTTTATTTAATGAGAGTTTGCATTAAATTTGGTGGAAATTTAATGGGAATTTGAGTGGACTTTTGAGTGAGGGAATTTAAAGGAGATTTGTGAGTGGAGTGTCCACCCACATGAAGAGGAGGAAAGGGGCAGCCCATGCCAAGCCACCCCTTGGGGTTCCCTCCTCCTATAAAAGGAGCCCCTCCTCACTTGTCTCTCACACCTCCTCGTGAAGGATCTCTCTCCCTCTAGAATTTATCCCCATGGTCTCGGACTAGCGAGATACATGTTCTCGGTGGCTATTCGGCAAGAAAGAGTTGTGCTTCATTGCATCATTTGGAGCGAGGCGGAGGTTGCTCGGTGCCTCGAACGTGTGTGTGAGCACGGATGCGCTGCTGATTTGCGGCGCTAGGACTTCCTCTCGATCTTGAGATCGGCAAGAGATCGTCTACACATCAACCACGAGTTGCGGCGCTAGGACTTCCTCTCGATCTTGAGATCGGCAAGAGATCGTCTACATCAACCACGAGTTGAACTCGTTAAGCTTTGTCGGTCTTCAAGGGTATGTTCTCTATGGATATACATCCGCCCGTTGTTTGTATCTAGTAGATAGATCTTGGTATATAGTTCACATCGTAGGAAATTTTTTGTTTTCTATGCTGCGAACCCTACAGATTCATATAAGGCAGTGCAGTTTTTGGAGTTCGGAATTGTTCTGGGTTAATCGGTATTGTACCGGAAGCTTCTAGAACCTTCCGGCAGGGGACCAATGTGGCCCCACCTTCCGGGAGGGGTCATGGGCCTATGAGGGAGTGTCCTGGCCGCATTGGGCCAGGGGCACAAGGCCCCATAGGGCCCACCCACCAAACAAGGGAAACCTAATGGAGCTTCTAGAAGGAGGAAACTTGCCCCCACTCTTCCCTCCTTGGCCGCCCTAGGCTTGGGAAGGCTAGGGTTGGCGCCACCTCTATATAAAGAGGCTGGGGCACACCACCCACACACCTCCTCCTCAACACTAGCCGCCTGCCGCTTCCTCTCTCTCTCTCCTCTCGATTGCGTGTGGAAACCTCACGCTGAAACTCTCCACCACTTGCACCGCGCCGCCGCGTTGTAGATCCAATCCGTCTCTCCACCATACTTGCTGGACCGAGGAAGGAGGAGACGTCGAGGTGCCGCATGTGTGCATCTCTCGGAGGCATCGCCACTTGCGGTGTTAGATCGGAGCGGATCGCGAGGAGGAGAAGCGAGTACGACTACATCACCCACGTTCCGACGAACGTTCCGCTGTGCGAATATTCAAGGGTATGAATATCTCATCTAATCTCTCTCGTTGTTTGCATCTCCTAGATTAGATCTTAGTTTTTCCCGTTCGCATCCGTAGAATTTTTTTGATTTACTATGCTGCGAAACCCTTCATCTTTGAACCAAATCTACACCATCATCGATATGCCTACCAGGACACCAGTTGGCGAGGATGGTCATAAAGTCCTAGAAGAAACAGTTTCACTTAATGCGCCCAACAGTCTTACACCAATCCCTCAAGCTCATCAGCGAAGGGTGGTGAAGCCAGGCCCAACAAGGAAGTCGCCGTTTGTTGATGTTGAGAGAAAGGCGTTTGTGTCAAAGTCAGCAATTGAGCTCTACAACAAAGTTTGCGAATACACGGGAAATGATGTAAATGACCCTAATGAAGAACCTATCATCATCGACGACGGACGATGGTTCATCAACCTGAAGGATTTGGCTGACGCAGTCAGGCCAGGCGGAAAGTTGAGCAACTCAACATGCGAGATGGATCTTAACGCTATGTCCATGGAGATGGCGCAACAGAAGAAATTTCTGATGCCACTTAGGATTGCGGTAAGATATACTTTTTTCTTTGCAAAAACATATGCTTATGAGATGCCACTTAGCTATTTCAACCTTACATTCTTCTAAAACTCCTACTTACAGGGAAAGCTTAGGAGTTCCACATGCTTTATGGATAAATCTGTCAAGAAAGCATTCGAAAACTCCCCCTCAAACCGGCTAGACCACAAGGAGATGGTAATTTGTTTTGTACTCTTTTTACGTCTATGTTTTAACTTTTTCAATTCAGACCCACAATATCATGTACATATCATGTCTTACAAGTGTTTAAGTTTTCTCCATGTATAGATCATGTTCTCTGTTCTCCAAGATCTCACACCGGATATTAAAGCAACAACAGGCACTATTATCTGATTGTTCTGAACCTAAAGGCAGAGAGGTTTGAAGTGATGGACTCATTGAGGAGGGAGGGGGACTAGGGATTTCAATCAGACTACAGAGCAATTATTGGGTCTATCAAGAATATGTGGTCGCGAAACTACAATCAGTCCAAGTTCAACATCTCAAAATACAAAACATTGTACATTCCTACTCCAATGCAAAGCACGAAGTAAGATATCCCTTTTTTCTCCAAAATAAGAATGTATAACTGCAACTATAGTAGCTTTTTTATAACATGTAAATTGCTAAAAAAATTACATTTTCTTGGAACACCAGTTTTAGAACATGTAAATTTTACCAACATGTTTACTTTTACCATGATCTGTACCATGTTTTTACTGTTTGTACATCTGTATGGTCTAAATTACTGTTTGTACCATGCTTTTTATACACTGAACATGTAGAAAAAATAAAAAACATGTAAATTCTGAAATTAAAAGTAAAATGTTGCTAAATTTTACATTCAGAACATGTAATTTTTAAGTTTTTTACATTCAGAACCACGCTTTTTACATTCAGAACATGTACCATGCTTTTTACATTCAGAACATGTAATTTTTAAGCTTTTTACATTCAGAACATGTACCATGCTTTTTTACATTCAGAACATGTAATTTTTAAGCTTTTTACATTCAAAACATGTACCATGTTTTTTATATTCAGAACATGTACCATGCTTTTTATATAAAAAACATGTACCATGCTTTTTATATTCAGAACATGTAAATTTGTATATGTAAATTTTACATACAATCATGTAATTTTTAGGTTTTTTACTTTTTATAAACATGTTAAAAAATGATGCAGTGTACTTGTGATGCATATACATTCAGAACATGTAAATTTGTACATGTAAATTTTTACTCCAGCTTTTCAACTTACTTTAATAATGCTTTTCTACACTAATGTAAAATTTTAAACTTGTTTGTTTTCATTCATAGACTTTTCACATTCTTTTTTTACATTGCTAACCATTTTTTGCCACAAACAGTTTCGATTGTGGGTTTTTCATGCTGAAGTTTATTGAGTGCTGGAACGGGAGGATGATGCTGCCTTTCAAGCAATCTGATATGCCTGTGATCAGGAAGCTTCTCGTGAAGAAATGGTTGGATCGCGAGGAGAACAAAGTAATCAACTGGCACGAAGTGCATTTTAAGACATGATGTTCATTCAAGAGAATAAAGTAATACATGTCCTGTTAGAAAGGTACAAAATGGTTCTTTTGAATTACCGAAATTTGAATTTAACCTTCAGGTTACATTTTTTACATGTGTTTTAGTGTGAAAAGTTGTGAATGTACCATGACACAGATTGCATCGTATAATTCAAACTAAAAAAGGCTGCATCAAACTGACTTCGGGTTTTTTACATACAATAAAACATTCTAGCCAGCAAAAAAAATAGAACATTCTTTGCATTTCTTTAACACTAGTACTTAATATAACATGTTTGCACACTAAACCATATCAACAAAGAAGTTGAACACCGGTGGTTTTGGAATAGGAGAGATCTTGCTGGGTTTCTTTGACTTCAAATGTAGCCCGGACTTCTTCCTCTTCTCCGGAGGACGACCTTTAGTTGTAGTACATTCAAGGTCCCGAACATGCTGATATTGCGATGCACTCCCTTGACCGTCATCACCTACAAACTCCAGCCCAGAAGGAGCTTCTTTTGTTTTGGTTTTACCCTTATTTGCTTTCCTCTTAGCTGATTCACTTAAACTCATAGCTTTTAGCTCATTACCCAATGCTTGCATGTACTTATCCGCTAGAGCTTTTCCTTTATGATTAATTTTGCAACCTTAGCGTCTTTGCGTCGATCATTGCATAGTGTCTCGTAACGCAAAGCAACTTCCTTTCCTTGTTTTTCAATTTCCTATCGGTTGGCACATCGTGAGCTCCACCTTTTCCGCACAATTACATCCTGCCTTTGTCCATCTAGGAAGTATATATCGTGGCGGAATAGATCAGAAAGACCAAGTCGTGCCATGACCCTCAACACATGACAGCATAAAAGACCATCCCTACTAAATTTACTACACTCACACTGATATATTGATTCCTGCAAGTTAGCTTCCAATCTGTATGATCTGTTTTCATACCCAAACACAGCTCCCGATATTGGCACAACATCAACGTGTTGCCCATCGACATGGTTAACATTGCAGGATGTAACTTTTCGGAGCTCACCACGGAAACGCAAGTAAATGGGGCATGTGTACACGCTCAAAGCTTGCTTTTCCAGAGGGTAATCTCCCCACACCGTTAGAATTTTGTCTTCCATCTGGAACTCATTCGACTCTTCTGCCACATCTATCTTCTCTTGCAACTTCATGTACTGCTAGAAGAAATGGAAGATTCTATTGTTAGGCTTTGCATATCTTTTCAGAACTGCATTAAACCCTTCACTACGCGCTGTAGTTTGTAGGAATGGGAAAAAGCTATCTTTGTGGTATGCAGGGACAAACTCGGCCCTCAGATCATACAAATCCATCAAATTTTTATTGTCCCCCACATTCTGCCGTAATATCATTTCATCCACCTTGCTTCAAATTCTCCAATTGACATCTGTGATCTATAATATCATTCAATTCCTTTCAGCTTCCTCATGTGTGAACAAGAAATTACCCAACACATTTTGCACATTTGCATGATGTGCCATCTACAACTCCGATGCCACGTGTCCGAAACAAACTAAGATAACACTCTTCATGGACCCATCCGATCGGTGATGAAGTTTGCGGTCGCAAACCACCATGAGCTTCAAGGAATTGATTATGACAAACATAATCTTCAATTCTTTCATTTTTAAAACCCACATCCCGGTGAATAGGCGCCCATATCGATTTATACCAATGAATGGCGAAATGACATTTTGTAAGCATTAGTCATATCGTTGCATCAAATAACACACAATCGTTGTAGAGCTTGTACGCAGCCCTTTGCCGCCCATCACCCGAAGATGCGTTGAACTGCGCATGATCAAGATCCGCCTATAGAAGAAATCTGGATCATCCTTTTTACTTTTCAAACTCCTCAATCAACAAAGACATGTCTTTATATTCATGCCCTTCATCTAGTGTAGACATGAAGTTGCTGACATCCTTTGAATGATATGGACCCGTGTCAATAGATGACCCGACGCCCCAAAGGAGGAACATTACTGTATCCTCAGAAGATCATCCCTGTGGTTGCCTAGCATGTCCTGGTCGGCACCAGGGTTGTTTAGGTCAATACCAGCATCACCGAACCAAAAAGCCATACCTGCAAAAAAAAACACAAAAGAAATTTACATTTTCTTCTACACAAAAACAACAAAAGTTAACCAAGTGTGTAAACTTTTTTAGATGTTACTTTCTATCATGCTACTAAAAAAACAGAAGTTCTTTTTTTACATGTTAGTATATCCCAGCTACTTTAGTGTCAACCTAACATATAATAAACTTACATGTACAAAACATTGAACCAACATTTCCTTTCTTTTACATATAAGCTAATAAAACCCTGTTTTTTTACAACTAGATTTATTCTGGAGATGCCCAATCTTTGGAAGAGGATTCACATCTTGAAGGTTTTGTTTTTCTACATGCTATGTTTGATGGATCCCCTGTAAATGGTTCATGCTCGATGAAATCTACATGCAAGTTGAACAACTACTGTTTTATTTTACATCTGGTTCACTTCTCTTCTTATGATACAATGACCTTCTTATGATACAATGATGTTTTTTTACATCTTGAAAACCTGTTGATCAGCGTCCAGATACCCCTCTTGCAAGTATCTACTTTGGACATGGAAGTGGTCTGTTTTTGTACATAGTAAGAAAGATCTGGAAAATCATGATATTCATGACAACTGCATGTAAAAAGCAAAATCGAGGAGGGATATACCTGTATTCTTGCTTTTTGTCCCTTTGTTATGTATTTTTACTCCAGTAATCTGCCTATAGTTTTCTGCTCCCCTGTATTGGGAGAAGGGGGCAGGACAGATCTTCCTATATTGTTGTTTCCTGAAGTTTTGTACAAGAAAAAGGAACAGCCATGGAGATTTTGCAGCCGGCGGCTGGATAAGTAAGAAAGGGAGTAGGTAGGGTTGGGGAAAGGAAACATGGGATGGAGATCTCGTTTTCGCCCCTGTACTTTTTTTCGTGGGCGGGCAACCGAAAAACAGGAGCTGGGCTGGTGTAAGAAACAGGAGCTGAACTGGGCTGGGTTGGGAAGCGGTACCACATTCCACTTTGGGAAAGTTTTGAATTCGGACAGGGAGAGCACCGCGTAAGACAATATAGAGCCCGGACACTGTGTAGCAACGTCCTGAAAAAAATTAAGCTCGTTCCACCCTGGAATTCTCTAGCGGGCCGACGTCGACGACAAGTCTACATCCTGCAGTGGGCCGAATGTCTGTGAGACCAGCTTGGAGAGCCCAGGGAGCAGGCAAGTTGACCACATCTGCTCCAGAGGAAAAAAAAAAGAACCCAAACGCCGGCACGCCACCGCCGACCCCGTCCACCGGCCTCTCCCCTCCTTGGCGAGAGCGGGCGCCCCCTGCAGAAGCAGCAGCAGCAGCCAGAAACTTCTCCCTCTATGGCTCTACCTCACTCTCCCTCCCGCGGTGATCTCGCTGCCGCCCTGACCTCGCCGCCGCTAGACCTGTTTTATCCGGAGCTTGCTGTCGAGATCCCCGAACTCACCCCTGACCGCGCAAAGCACGTCCTCTGTACGGGAGGGAGCGACCCATGTCGCGGGGCGCCAGATATCGTGGATGAGATCGCGATGTCGCCTGGCCAGGAGGTTGAGTTGGGGCTGTATATGCCTGTACCTCATTACTAAACGCTGCTGTAATATGTTGCTTTTATGAACTGGCGTTGTTGTTTGTGGTTTGCCTGCAGGATGGGGGAGATCATTCATGAGTGGCATCAGAGGTTTGGGCTTGGATGCTCAACGGTAAGCACGCCGTATAATTGTTACCATGTTTGGTATGTGTGCTAAGTTCCAGTACAGTCTGGGTGTCCGCTTAGTTTGCAGAAACTGTGGTGTTTCAAGTTTCTCTTGTTCAATGTTCCCATACTGCCACGGGTGTCGGTGCACTCTTCATTCAGATGTTTCTTAGTGCAATGCTCTGTCCTTGGCGTGTTACAATTTGGTAAGCCTGATCTTTATGGGGTTGATGTTGCACTTGTAACACAGGAAGATGTCAATCTCTTCATTTAGTGGTGACTGGTGAAGTAGTGAGTCAGGTAGAAGAAAAAACCTATTGACGTTGGATTAAGCTATATTTGATCTAATTTAGTTAATATGCTGGCTCCTGGCTTTTTTAGGGAAAATAGGGATTTTATTCATGGGCATATAAGCCACAGGAAGCACCCAAAAGGTTGAGAAATAGCATTCCTAGCTACCAGGTGAGCACCACACCATTCAACTCCATACTTTCGTGCTGGAAATGCAAATACTCTAAAGACTTTGAGAATTAACTAATCTCGATCAGAATAGTACTATAAGAGCACAAGATTCTCTCCTTCAAGGCGTTAATCACCCCCAGACAATCAGCTGAAATCTGAATCTTTTTGACATCCAGATCTTCCGCCAGAGAGGGTGCTTCTGCAGTCTGCACACGCCATAGCCTTGAGAGTAGCAGGATTTGAAATGCCACTTATCGTTTCTGACGAGGCACCCAGGAATAGGCTGCTCGAATCCCTGCATACGGCACTGACGGCCCCATGATCTTCATTACGTGCAACTGCTCTATCCACATTAAGCTTGACAGTACCTTCGGATGGACAGATCCATTTAGCGACTCGACTGGCATTTGCAGGACTCCTGTTGGTTCCTGGACTACACTCGCCCAACTCACTCAGATACCGGGTCGCGAACTAGTACGTGCTGATTGGGATCTGAAACAAACCTTCATGTATAGCCTTATTACGTTGAGCAGTCCAGACCGCCCAAAGAGTGACTAGAATCTTGATTTAGTTAGAAACCTGAATGGAGTATGATCGTGTTTCTAGTTACCTTTACATATAATCATACATATTGTCCTCTGTAATTCCTGTTTCTTGCCTGATTGCACTCTTCATTCAGAGGTTTATTGTGCATCACTATATCCTTGGCATCTTGTGATTTAGTAAAACTGATATCTATGGGGTATTATTATTGGATTATGCTATATTTGAGCTGATTTATTTAATTTGCTGGTTCCTAGCTGAAGGTCTGCAGTAAGCCCACGGAGCAAGCGAGTCGGTCAGATCAGCTCACGAGGAAAAAAATTGCGAACCTGACAAGAAGGGGTCGAAGCGACACGATTGGAGGGAGCCATCCAATACTGTAAGCCGGCAATGGTGGTGAACCACTCTCTGGCCGCAAAGGTTGATGTGAGTTGTAGGCCCGCTGCCTCCTTCTACTCCTATTTATATACTCTTTCCTGTCACATTGTCTCCTTTCTCACCTACTCCAGCGACTCTGCAAAGGTCATATCGTGTTGATCTATTGTTTATTTTCTAGTTCTCTCTATGGCGTGAAGGATTTCTAGTTGCAAGGGGGTGATGAGGAAGTAGCGGTGGCCAGTTTCGTAAGCGAGGCAAACCCTGGGTCAGTAGCTGCTGGTGTCGCCGCGGTCTGGGCCCGTTTGTTCTGTTGGCTCTCTTTGCGGTGCAGTCATGGAGCCGAGCTCTGAAAAGCCTGTCATGGTGACGCTACCCTCTCGCTATGAGCTAGCCACCCTCTCCGCTGAAGCCTCGATGCTCCATGTCCATAGGACCAGGCTGTAATCGTGTAAGCTCAGTGATCCTTTTTGTTTAAAACTGGAAGTTTGGCAAAATTAAAGTCTGTCGAACTGGAACAACTGAAATACCAGAAGTGTTTCTTTTTGTTGTTCTTGTACAGGCTATTGAAGAGAACAACACAATTTCCGATTTGATTCCTGGTAGCATAGACAGGTGGGGATGATGGGAAAGGGTCATGTCAGCAGGAGCATCGCAATTTCAAGAGATCTCTCCAATTTCAGGTGGTTATCTCAAGAACCTCAAGTATCTGAAAGATTATTTATTTCCCTGGGTCTTGATCGCCGAGCCTTCTTCATGTATACAATAGTTTTTTCTTATTTTGTTGCTATACTATAGGAAAATGCCCATTTCAAAAAAAAAAACTATAGGAAAATGAACCACAACTTATTTACAGTTTTACCTGATTCACTAGCCACCATTAATTTCCTTGTGTGTGTTCTGTCGCTCTACTTATTCATGCTTTCCTTTTCCATTTGTATATTTGCAACAAACGACTTGAGGAGCTGTTTCATAAATATCTTTTGTTTAACAATCTGATTGGTCGCTTGCTGGATTTCTTCAAAAAAAAAAAATCAAGTATGTCGTTTAGACAATCCCCTATCATTTGGCTAATTCAATTCCCACCTTAACACCTTTCACTAATCACTAGACGGTCACTCATGATTTGGTTTGTACATTGTACTGTTACCCTTTTGAAATACGCCACTGTAAATTCAGTAATTGCAATGGCAAGCCTAGAGATAATTCCTCTACTATGTCGTTTGACCCACTTTCTTAGAAAGATGCGGAAATTTGACATGATGTTGCAACATAGCACATCTATCTTCATATGTCCCATTGTTGCTAAGTACTTAGTACCTTAAACCCTTAAAAAGGCTTACATTTTTGTAACGGGGGTAGTACTTCCTAATTACTCCACATGGTACTATGTGCTAGGGTTGCAAGCGGCAACCTGCGAAAGAAAATTTTAGTTCAAACTAGACAAATTTTGTTGAAAAAATTAAAGTAGACTAACAAATTTTGCATAGGTGACTAATATTTTTTTTTCACGAAAACGCAACAGAATGTTGTGTTTCAATTCATTCCATAGATAGAGAGTAAAGTTACGGGGTGCCGCCTAAGCGGGGTTTACAAGATCAAAATAAAGCATCAATGGACGTCCCAGGCCGTCGGGACAATGACGCGAAGTCCTTTTGCCCCTGCGGTCACCAAAGCGCCGCCTCCTCCCTGATGTTGTTGAGCAGCCGTTGTAGGGAAGGTTGGGTGTGGTCGAACACGCAGCTGTTCCGGTGTTTCCAGATCATCCATGGCATAAGAGGGTGATGGAGGCTAGCTCTTTGCAGTTTGAGGTTTCCCACCAGTCGAACGGTGTGGGTTCATCGCTCGGGGCTTGGCTTGGCAGCCACAACCATGATATGACCTCGTGCCAGATTTGCCGCGAGAAGGGGCAGGTCATGGTCAGATGGTGCATGGTCTCAGGAAACTGGTCGCACATCAGGCACTTGGCATGATGTTGTAGGCCTCAACGCTCGCCGCAGGTTCTGCGCTGCCAGCCAGCTGAAGAAGTGGACGCCCGGTGGTGCCTAGGTCTTCCATATCAATTTCCAGCTGTGGGAGAGGAAAGGTCCCTGGAACAGGGCAGTGTAGCAGGACTGCGCGGTGTAGATGTCGTCGGAGGTCCACTTCCAGATCAGGCGGTCTGCGTCCTGTTTTAGAACTGTGCCAGTGATGGTTTGCCAAAGCCTAAAGTACTGGCCGTTCTCGTGGACATCGACCATGCCCTGGATGTCCTTGGCCCAACTGTTGGCCTGTAGCCCGTCGACCACCGTTCTCTGCCGCCTACATCGTGCGGGGATGCAGGCATAAAGCTATGGCGCAATCTCGCTGACGGCGCGCTCGTTGATCCAACGGTCCTTCTAGAATAGGGCGGTCTAGCCATTGCCAATCTGCATCGTGGTGGAGGCGAAGAAGACGGCGCACTCGACGCTGGAGAATTGTAGCTTCATGCCTGACCAGGCGCGTATGGTGTATGTGCGGAGAACCAGAGCCATCTCAGCCTTAATGAAAGGCCCGTTCTTTCCAGGTCATGCACGCCGAGGCCACCGAGTGACAGTGGGCGGCAAATGCGGCTCCAATTAACGTGACAGCTTCCATCGTTCGCCTCTTTACATCCCTCGTAGAGAAACCCTAGCTCGATCCTTTGGAGATGCTTGAAGACCGATTTGGGTGGGTCAAGCACGAGCGGCTGGTGGATCGGTATTGGGCTCAGCATGACTTTGATGTAGGCTAGTTGTCCCGCCTTGAACATGAGCTTGGGTTTCCAGGTGGGCAGGGCTGTGGCGACCTTTTCGACCAGTGGTTGTAATTGCGTTGCAGTGGGGCGTCGAATAGTCAAGGGAATCCCCAGGTATGTAAGGGGGAGCTTGACGATAGGGCAGCCTAGATACTGGATGGCTAGCAAGGTGGTGTCGTGGTCGCAATTGAGCAGGGATGCAGAGCTCTTGCTGAAGTTGACTTGGAGGCCTGATGCCTGACCAAACAGCTCTAGTATCTCTCTGACCGCGGGAGTTTCTTCTGCCATGGGGTGGCAAAATAGAATGACATCGTCGACGTAGAGTGATCATGCGGGGATGGGGCGCCGTGGGTGCAGGGGCTGTAGGATGACACGGTCGACCGCGTACTAGATGAGTCGACCCAGCGCATTGACGACGAGCATGAACAACTGGGGAGAAAGGGGGTCGCCTTGTCGCAGCCCTCGGCGGTGCCAAATTGGCGGTCCAGGTTCCCCATTGATGAGCACCCTGGTGCTGGTGGCAGCTAGTCGATGAAGCGGTCGCTGAAGCCGTAACGTCGTGGCACCTCGAAAAGGAACGCCCAAGATACCATGTCGAACACGTGCGGTTCGACTTAAGTAGGATACGAGCGTCTTCGGTGAAAGCGGCTGGTGATTGACTAGTACAAAGTTGTCGTGGAGACTTCTCCATGGGATGAAGGCGTTTTGGTTCGTGCTGACGAGGCGGTCGAGCTTAGGGGCGAGGCACAAAGGTAGCAGCTTCGCAAACGTCTTGGCGATCAAGTGGATCAAGCTGATTGGTCTGTAGTCACGAAGGGTTGTCGCATCTGCCTGTTTCGGTAGCAGCGTGAGCAGTACCTGGTTTAGGTGATGGAACCAGCGACCTTGAAGCTCGTAGAGTTGCTGGAATATATCCACCACCTCATGCTTCACCGTGCCCCAGTAGGCCCATAGAAATTCCACCGAGAACCCATCGGGGCCTAGCTCCTTGTGCGCCGGTATGCGCGCACTTGATGGTGTCCCATATTTCGTCGGCGGAGAACGGCCTGTCCAAGTCGTGTAGGTCAAGCACAATCAGGTGGTTGAGGTTTAGCGTGTGACCGCGCTCGGTGGCGGTGCCTATCGGCCCATCATAGTGGTTGAACGCGGCTTCGACCATGCCCGTCTGGTCCGTGATCAGAGAGTTATCGACTCTGAGCGCGTGAATTCTGTTCTTTTGCTGGCGATGTGTACACTGGCGGTGAAAGCATGCCGTGTTCAGCATGCCGTGTTCACGTCTCCATCTTTGAGCCATGTGAACCTGGCACGCTGGCGGGTGATGGTTCGTTCCAGGGACGCAAGGCCAAGATATGTGATCTTGAGTTGTTTGTGGAGCCAGATCTCGTGGGGTGACAGTTGCCTGTCCTCTTGCGCCGCTTTGCGGAAGATGATCTCACGAGCGATTGTGAGCTTCAACTTGATGTTTCCCACTGATTTGGTGCTCCAGCTGGTGAGGGCACGCGCAGTGGCCCAGAGTCGAAGCGTGATCCGATGGAACGGGTCCGGGTCGTGCACCGAGGCCCGACGTTTGTGACAGTGTCGTGAAATCCGTCGGTGCGCAACCAGAATTCCTCGAAGCGAAACCTCTAGCAGCTAGGAGGTAGAGATGCGTAGTCGAGCAGCAAGGGGCAGTGGTCGGAGGCCACCGAGGCCAGGCAACACAGGTGGCATGCGTTGTGAGCATCCTCCCAAACCGAGGTGCAGAAGAAGCGGTCGAGGAGGACTAGCGTGGGCGGGGATTTCCCATTAGACCACGTGTAACGGCGTCCGTGGAGATATAACTCTTTGAGCGCAAGGTCATTGAGTAGCACCCGGAATTGCCCCATCATCCATCGTTTCAGATTGTTGTTATTCTTGTCGGTGTCGCGGTAGATCAGTTAAAGTCATCGCATAGCAACCACGGCCCGGGGCAGCTGGAACGCACATCCCTGAGCTCCTGCAGGAATGCGATCTTGTCGACGTCTCTCCGAGGGCCGTAGACGACGGTGATCCACCAGAGAGAGCCCGGGGGGGTGGTCACCTTCACGGAGAGTGTTCGCGGGAATTCAGGGTCCGCGGTCACCACGGTTTGGCTTTTCCAAGCAAGGAGGACCCCTCCACAGGTTCCTAGTGCTGGGAAGTACACATAGTCGTCTAAATCTGGACCAAGCATCTCAAGCACAACCGGCGATGAGATCAACTCCATCTTTGTTTCTTGGAGGCATACGATGGATGCCCCAGTAGTATCCAAAAGAGATCGAATAGCGTGCACGAGCGTTAATGCCATGCACGTTCCAATTAGCTATCTTTAAGCCGTGATCTATAGGGATGAGATCGTCAGGTGGGGGCTGATGGCTGATCGCCGGGCTAAACCCCTATAGGGATGGACAGCGAAGCCGCAACGACGGGTGGTGCAACGACGTCGTGAGGGAGCTCTCTGTCCATCAAGGCAGCGATGGTCGCCAAGACAGGGTGGGGGATCGGTGTCGCAAACAGCCCTCGTGCGTGCTCATCTCTGTCGCCGTAATCTTCTGATTAGTGCCGATTACACCTAGCGTCGCGGATTGCCACTTAGGCGGGGCATTCATTGGTGGCACGCTTTGTCGGAAGCGTCTTGAGGATGTCGCATACCGCACCGCTTCGCATGACAGCCACGACGTGGGGAGAAGTTGAGCGCTGGCCTAGGTCTCTTTCCTGGTGTGGGGAGCACGACGCTCATGTGCCGGGTGGCCTCGGTGAGGAAGTCTTCGAGCATTAGGGATCATGCTGGCGGCTGCCGTTGCAAGAGCCGCATGGTGATAACTGGCGTCTTGAACCTGGCAGGCGTACGTGTAGGCGTGCATGTGTGGGCCTCATGCTGGGCCGTGCTTGCCGGGATGGGGCTCTCTTGCTGGGCCGGCGGTCTCCTAAGGATCATGCGGTCAGGCGGCCCATGGGTCTCATCAGGCGAAGCTGGGTAGGCCGTATCTTGGGTGAGGTGACGATAGGTGCAGCCTGAGTTGGTGCTGCAGGGGTGGATTGGTCAAACCTATGCTAGGCACCAAGGCCGATGAAGCTTGTTTTTGGCCCGACAGCTGATCGGCCTTTGTTCTTGATCCCGTCTCGTGAAGCGACGAATCTGGAACTTCGCTGATAGTTGGTGAGGGGACCAAAGGGGGTGGGATCCCGATGTTCTATCATGAGGGGAACCGTCTGCGCGCCAGCAACGGTGGCTCGATCGGATTCATCCGCACATGCGCTAGGCGACGGAGAATTCGAATCCACCATAGGGCCACTAGGGGAGCGGTTGTCTTTGGAAACGGTTGGCCGCGGTTTGGCGGGGTGACGGGTGGCTTGAATGGCGGGCTCGGCGATTGTAAGTAGCTTTGACGTGCTAGACCTTGGCCGGTAGCGCAGGTGTGGCCCTATGCCTTTTCCTCTTTCTAGAGCGGCGATGCTACCGGTGTCGGCCCCGTGTAGGCCAAGGACGCATGCTCCTCTCCCCGACAAGGTTGGCGGTGATGCCGCCATGTATGGCGCCAGCCGTTGAACCGCTCTGCCATCTGCGTGCCTTTGTGCCTTCTTGTTACCGTCTTTATCGTAGCGTCGACACGGCCGTCCGGGGCCCCGTCAATACATCGGCTCTTGCGACGCGCCGGCGGGGGCGCTAGCGCGCAGCCCCCAACACATGGACACCTCTGTTGCCACCCTAGGTGCCACCGTCTCCACGTTCACGGGGAGGACGAGGACCGTCGGCGTTTAGCGTGTCTCCGTCGATGACGACGCTGATCAGCTTGATGGCGATGGGGAAGGTTAACGTGCGGGTGGTGGGCTTGGCCATGGAGGAGCTTGCCGATAACTGCTCGACAATGACCAGTGTCGCCAATGTCTTGATCTCCTTGGGATCTCGAGCTCGGCCATCTAGGCAGAACATGGCGAGGTTGGAACACGAGCGTGTGCTGGGGTGAAGACGCTCGGTCCAAGAATCTCCTTAAAAAATATGGTCCGCGATGGCGGTGCGAGCGTGAGGATGCCGAAGCTCGGTGCACATGGTAGTCCATGCGCTCGACACCAGCGTGCGCCAGCTTGCACAAGGTCTCATCATCGGCGAGAATCTTGAGTCCTTGAGGAAGTGGTCGCCGACGACGTTGTCGTACACGGTCTTGGAGTGGAAGAGGATTAGGAAGTCCTCCGGGTAGTGCAGGTGCACGGAGAAGTCACTACAACGCAGGTTGAAGCGAGTCTAGAGCAGGCACTCGACAGCAACCCTGGGCCTGGTGCCGGTGATCGAAGCCACCATAGCAAGCTTGAGGATGACTTCGGCCTCCACCATGTTCGTCGTCTACACGATGATGGCGCGGTCCGATGGCAATGGGGGAGTTCGCTGTTGGAACGGCTCCATGGTGCGGGCGTCACGACACGGCGCGGCGTTGCGGCGGAGGTCGCAGAGTTTTGGTACTGCTGAGGCAAGCGCTCGAGTTCGCCATGCTCGTTGCGGTGGACGTCGCACTGCTAGGACTCGTGGCATGGGTACAAGCACCTGGGGCAAGGCACTTCTCCGGTGCAGTCCCGTACGATGTGGCCTGGTATCAAGCAGCGGTGGCACATGCCAGCGCCGGTCTCGACGGTACGATGGCGGTGAGGTGCGACGCGCTTGGCGCCGTTCATACCGGCACGGGTTCGTGCGTTTGGGTTGCTGGAAGCCCTCCTAGTCGACCATGGTGGCGCCCGGGTTGACGCGGTGAATCTCGGAGCAGGGGCCGAGCCGGGCCTTGGCAGGGACGTGCCCGACGGGAGAGGGGCTCACCGGGGAGGTCGCAGCAGCCACGATGCGGGCCGGAGAGGGGGAGGCGCTGCTCACGACATCGTGATAGGAGCGAACGCTGGAGGTCTCTCCCACATCACCGGCCCAGCAGCGCTCGTTGGCAGGATGGTGGCGCCCATCAGCGGTGGAGCAAGAGAGGGTCGACATGTCGGTGGAAGAGGCGGGCGGGGTGGGGGAAGGGGCTGGGCTTGGGGTGAGCATGCGGCCGGCGGGAGCTTGGCGGCGGCGCGGTCGGTGGAGCTAGGTTAGGCAATGGGGAGGTGGGGAAGGGACGGTTGCATCTAGAATCGTGCAACATTCTGCAATATGCATATAAATAACTTATATTTTAAAATAAAGGAATTAGATGATAAAAACTATCGGTATTGTTAAAATGGATGGGTGCGCGTGATCATGGTCTAGTGAGGTCATCATCGGTACTATAGCTATTCCAACACAGGGATTAATCAAAGGGCAGCGTCATAGCTGTGCAACCGGGCTTCACATAGCTATCATTTACTCAGCAGTTATTTCACTCGATCACACAAGTAGTACAGTACTGGCTTTCATTGATTAGCTGGGGGAAATTACACAGAGGAGCCTGCCCGGGAACACATGTGCCCGGGAAAATAGAAAAGTCAGACGGTAGCCAAAAACAGAGGTAGGCTCTGAGACAATTTATTTACTACGTACTACTTCAACGTTAGCTATGAGATATCAGCTGTTGAGTCATCACATTCGTAATTCAACATTAGCTCTGAGACATCAGCTGTTGAGTCGAGCAGGTTTCCTGCCACCACATTGCTGCGAAGCTGTTAAAACACTCCAAAGCAAAAAAAAAAAAAGTCAGAATCAAACAGCTTGTAGTACTAGTATTCCTAGTTCTATGTGACTTTTGCAGTATGTACACTAATTTAAAAATATACAGCAAAACCTATCAGAATCTTCACTCTAAAAGAAAAAGAATAATATTGTTACACAGACGGATATGGCTGCCTGTGCCCAGCCTTACCGCTATCTACGAATGGAGCTTCAGCGTACTGTTAATTGATATTTTGTGCTAGCGTTGCTGGTTGATCGAAAGACTAGCCAATGTAATTGTGTAAATGTGCAGCCCATTCGAACTTTTGCACAGCAAACACAAATAATTGATGTACAGTATGATGGCGCGTGAGTGAATGCAGACGTCCAATTATTGCCCATTGATACTGTCTCTGGACTTCAGAAGGAGTACATTATGATGGCGCGTGCAATAATTGGCCTCTGCGTTCACTCACGCGCTCAATAGATTCCCGCTTCAGCTTTATCATGGGTCCATCCACTCAGTCACTGTGCCACATGCTTGTGTCTCTCGTGTACTATTAGTAGTATTCATCTGAACCTTGGCTCAGAAAGGTGAGCCATTCCCATTACTCTCAACAAACTGAATAGTAGATCGAGCAGAAGGCAGCCATGGATCTCGCCTTGGGTGCCATGGGCTCCCTCCTGCCCAAGTTGGGCGAGCTGCTCAAAGATGAGTACAAGATGCAGACCACCGTCAAACGAGACATCCAAGCTTTCTCCCGCGAGCTGGCGAGCATGCGCGCCGCCCTACACAGGGTGGCGGAGGTCCCGCGGGAGCAGCTCGACGAGGAGGTCAAGATCTGGGCCGGCGACGTCCGGGAGCTGTCCTACGACATGGAGGACATCGTCGACTCGCTGCTCGTCCGCGTCAAGGGCTCCGGGGCTGAAGCCGACATGGACGGCTTCAAGGAGCTCGTGAGCAAGATGAAAAACTTGTTCGAGAAGGGCAAGGCTCGCCGCCAGATCGCCACGGCGATTAAGGACATCAAGGAGCAGGTTCAGGATGTGGCCGCAAGGCATGAGAGGTATAAAGCTGATGGTGTTTTTGCTAATCTAGCTGCAGCCACGAGAATCACTGCCGTTGACCCTCTCCTGGTGGCTCTGTACGAAGACAAGCAAAGGCTTGTTGGGATTGAAAATGCAAGGGACGAGCTAATTGAGAAGCTCCGTCTGACTGATGACGATGTATCCAAGCAACCCAAGATACTCTCCATTGTTGGGTTTGGGGGACTGGGAAAGACAACTCTTGCCAAAGCGATCTATGATAAGGTTCGATCTGATTTTGATTGTACCGCTTTTGTGTCGGTGTCTCGGAGTCCTGACATCAAGAAAGTTTTCAAGGACCTTCTATTTCAAGTTGACAAGGAAAAATATAAGTGTCTGAGTGGAGCATCCCTGGATGAAATGCTGCTGATTGCTGAACTGCAAGAATCGCTAGAGACCAAGAGGTACATACGCATCCCAAATTCCCAACCAAATTTATCTTAGACTTGTTAGAATAGATGCCATTAATTATGTACAAAAAATTGAACATACATCAACTTCTACAGTTCTAAGATTTTGCAATCGATAAGGATTTCCACTTGTTCCTTTATAGCCCAGTATAAATACAATTATTTGTGGGTCCAAAAACTGTATATCTTCCCTTGTAGTGAAGTAAAAAACACTATTTCTTCATTTTCTTTCTCAAGCCTACTTGTTATTATGTTCAGGAAACTGCTAATACCAGAGCACATGGGAGGGGCAAGGGTTGACTTAATTAGTTTGTTATATGTGCATAGCGTGTATCGGTACGCAAGTGAGTGAGTGCGTTGAATCAATCAGCTTCCAAGTTGGTATTTGGAACATATAGCTGGATTCACAGAAAACTTGCAGCAGAGTGCAACATTTCAGCAGAGTGCAATATTATACGTTTGGGGTTTAGGGTTTCAACCGATTTTCTTAAACCTCGTAAAGTACAAATCTGACATTTAAACATCAACTAGTAATTTTGCACGGGCGTCTTGCTAATATAAATTTCTGCCAAAGCAAATTATATGCCCATGAGTGAAAAAATTAAATTAACCATCAATGTCTTTATGGATCTCATGCCACTTCAACAAGGACGGTTTACACATTCTTTATCATACAAGTTTCATACGTCATCTTATGTCAAAATGAAACAGTTAAGGTATGATCCTAAACAAATAAGAATGTTCACATCACTTCAAATTTTACATGCAAACCCACAAACTGAAGATAGGTAAGATGCCTAAATGAAGCAAATAACCAGTCTCGCAATAAGATAAAGTATGTTTTAGGTAGAAAAGTATTGTTTATTCATTGTGCCTCCACAAAAATTAACAACAATACTCAAAATATACATGAGAAAAAAATAATAGTTATATCTATCTATTATATACTAAAAGCAATATAAGGTTGTTTTTCGAGACACCGTGTTGATCCACATAGGCTTATAAAATATACTATGTTGATCTGCATATTAACGGTTAAGATTAAAAGATAAAATTATTAAACGTGTACACATGACATGTAAAGTTTAAAGGGAAACTAAATTATAGATACTAGTTCAATGCCCGTGCGTTGCAACGGTCTTATATTTTAAATTTATATAAAAGATAAATAAAACAAGATAAAATAGATTAAGAAAATATTTCATTGGGGTCAAGCACATTGATGGCCAAACAAGGCGCATCCAGGCACCACCAAAGCCCAAACCCAGCTAGCCCACTCAACAAGATCCGTAGAAAGGACGGCCCTAGTCACTTAGATTTTTCGTGTTTTGTTTCCCATTCTTTCACTCCATCGAGTCCCACCAACCCCTCTTCGATGCCCTCTTCACCCGTATGACCAGCCTCGTCCGAGCTCGTCTCTCTCCTGATCGAGTCCCGTAGAATAACTTAGCTAATGGACGTTGTTGAGTCTAGTGTAAAAATTATTTTGCTAATCGTGCATAAACCTTGCACATTATGTCCCTAAAAACTCTTTTATTAAACCCTATTTTTGTTGTTAATATTATCCCTACTTTTATCTCAACTTAAAAATCTATTTTCAAGTCTAAAAACTAATTGGAAAAATGTTTTTAAACAAAACAAATAAAAGAGAAAATTGAAAATAAAATAAGACAAAGAACCCATCCAAACGACATAGCTGGAAGCCCATTCCACCAGCCCATCTAGCAAGCAGCCCAACCCGTAGCAAACCATAGAAACTCCATTGGCTCCACTGGCCTTTTGCAGGGAACCCCCTCTGCTAACACCTCTTGTCGCGATCGAGTGCTCGACTCCTTCCGTCGACCCCCTGTCTCGTTCGTGTCTGTCCTCGACGACCACAACCCCAGTGCATCGACGCCTCCCATCCTCTTAGCCTTGCCTCGCCGCCAATCCATCTCAGGCTGCAAGCACGTCTCCATCGCCGACAGCCACTCCGTTCACTGCCGCTTGAAACATTGACCCCCGGGGAATGATCCCTCGCGGGCTATACGTTGTTAGATAGATGAGACCTCTCCAGCAGTGGATTGTACGCGCTCGGATAAGACCCCGCTTAATTCGGACCCCATGGGGACTCGAACCCGAGTGGGCTGGTTGCGCACTCGCTAGGCTTGCCACCAAGCCAGCGCTTGGTTCTTCGGCCGCTTGACCTTGTTGCTTCAAATTTGATTCTCCATATGTTAATCTAGAGAGAGATCTAAAAATTTGCATTTTTCGATTTGCACTAACATTTCGATGGAGTTTCGAAATTTCATCAGTAAAGTTTCCGGGCTAAATAGATAAATTTGTGAGATCCAATCAACAAATTAAGCATGCAGGCTTTATTGTTCTGTTCAAATATTTTCCAGCCCACACAGAGTAGCTCGATCGTGTTAGGGAAAAAAGAGCAAACCTTACCGGCATATACATCACGCGACCTCCCACGTCCTTCTCTCAACTGTCTAGATTCTGAAGTGTTAATGCACATTAATCAGTCTAGCTCCTATTACATCAAGAATTCATAGATACCAAAGTTGGTGCATCGACCTATCTTCTTCACCCACGCCAAGAATATGTGAACCTTCCCAAAGACACACACGAACACCAGCGCGAGCAGGATGTTAGCCAGAGACGAACGTCAAGCCACAATGTCTGGTTTCCTGCTCGCTACTGCTCTGTCTAGCCAGGGGCAAACCTGAAACCACCATGCCATGCTTTCCTGGTCGTTACTGCTGACGGGTTTGACACTGCCTAACCCGAGTTGCAGGTTCAGGCAACACATATGTACCTCGCTATTTCTAGACTATAATGAAATCTTCTCTTTTTACTTGAGCAGAGAGAATAAGGAGGGGAGGCATGATCCCTTGCCTGGGTTCCTGTCGTCGATATTTATGGTCAGGGACAAAGCGTTGGTTGCCCGAATTAGGTACAGGACCGCATGGTGGCGAGGGGAGGAGATGTGCAGGGGATCTGGAGGTCGCGGCAGCGGACACCAGGCGTGATTTGTTGGGAATTCACGACGGGAGGCGCCGGGAAAGAGGCCGGTCGCTCCGGAGGCGGTACCAGGTGGTGGCATGCATGTTAGCACAGCCCCTGCCGCCGAGTAGATTCCGACGACACCGACGAGGAAATTCCGACGAGACGACATACACGTACCCGATAACTTCCGCCCAGATGCACGTGCTGCTAGCCAATCGATTCTTTTGATCTAACTAGTACACTCACGCACGCACACGCAAAACAACTTTGATCGCCAAAGGCTCTTGTCGAGCCTTGCTTTCTCTCTTGTATTGCTCAACTCACGGTGTTGTCCGGTACAAGATTACAAGGCCAGGTGTGTGCATATATATATGCACAACTAGGACCTAATCAACTAGGAGTCGGTGTACTACTCCAAAACCTAGTCTAACACATATACGTATACTACCTGGACACTACACCTATTCGGACTGCAATTCCAATACGTAGGACACGTGATTATCTAACAATCACCCCTAATCACGATGTGCTTTTTACATCGACTGGTCCTAAATGCGCCACCGCTCGCAGCGCCATCCTTTGTATTGCTTTCGCCGCTTCAGCGCCATCCTCCATGTCACCGACTTTACCTTTGTTTCTCTCCATGACTTGACGTCGACCTTCTTGTTCGAGTTCGGTCTTCGCCGGTTCCTTGATGAACAACGGGTCTTTTTGTGGTTCATCGTCACCAATTATTTATCAACCGAAATTCCTTCTTCGGATAGTAATCCAACACGCGTCTCATGCGTGCGCGTCGTAGTCGCCTCACTCTAGTGCACGTGAGGTCAGACGACATACTCTTCTACGTCCCGACCTGATTGAACCAACACCGGATTCTTTCATCTCGCCAATTTGCTTCTTGCCTGCTTTCGGCGTTAGCTCGGCTTGACTGGACCTACTTTTCTTGGTCCGTCAATTTCTTTTACGCCACAAGCATACGCCGCTTTGGCCTACTTGTTTTTCAGATCCAACTTCGGGATGGATGTCCCTAGACCTCGACGGAGCTCCTTGAGGCGTGTATTTTCTTTAGCCCGCCTCCTTCCGGGCGTCGCCACCCCTAGACCATCCTCCGGTCTATTTTCCGGTCTCCATGAAGCCCTTATCGGCGGATCACATACTTTTGGACCGCTTCTTCGCCGCCACCTGGACCTTCCTTGGCCCGGCTCCACACGTGAAGCTCCTCCTCCGGGATGCCGAGCGTAATACATGCGCCACGCCCGCTCATCGTTGTCGGTGGCCATCCCGCCGTGCTATTGCCTTTCATCATGCAACGCCACGCCTTCTCGATCTCGACGCCGTGTCCGCGGCGATGTCGGTAGTCCGAGTACTTCGCTGCGCTTCCGAGCTTGAGGTTAACTCTTCTCGAATTTGACATGTTCACGCCGACTTCTTTTGACACCTTGGTCGCCAGACTTGGCGTCCACACTTGACGAACCAACCGGGTCACTTCCGGTTCTACCAATGTCATCTCGCTGCTCAAGACAGCCTCCCGCTTCCACGTGAACACTAGTGTCGCCGACACCGCGATACTACCTTGATCGCCCCACATATCCTTCGCCGATTTCTTTCCGACGAGGTGTTGTAGCATGTCCGTCGGCATAACCGGTAGAGCGCCATCAATGCTTGGCTACCCTCTGGTACTTCGACCTCCCTTGACATACTCATCGCCACCGGATCGATGGCTTCCCAAATCTGACCTTCCATGGCGATCAGATCACAAACGCCCATAGGCCGTAGTGCTTGCGATCCAGACGGATACAACTCCGCGCCACCGTCTCAAACGCTGGTGCCGAGCTCTCGCCAAACTTCACCATCGCCATGACCTCCTAGTACTTTCAGCAGATCACGAACGACAACCTTGGCTCTGATACCAATTGTTAGCACAGCCCCTGCCGCCGAGTAGATTCCGACGACACCGACGAGGAAATTCCGACGAGACGACACACACGTACCTGATAACTTCCGCCCAGATGCACGTGCTGCTAGCCAATCGATTCTTTTGATCTAACTAGTACACTCACGCACGCACACGCAAAACAACTTTGATCGCCAAAGGCTCTTGTCGAGCCTTGCTTTCTCTCTTGTATTGCTCAACTCACGGTTGTCCCAGACAAGATTACAAGGCTGTGTGTGTGCATATATGCACTACTAGGACCTAATCAACTAGGAGTCGTGTACTACTCCAAAACCTAGTCTAACACATATACGTATACTACCGGACACTACACCTATTCGGACTGCAATTCCAATACGTAGGACACGTGATTATCTAACAATGCATGCTGCCGCCAGGTCGCCGGGCAGATGTAATCCAGCTAGGAGTGGCGGCTCGAATCGCTGAGCCGTGCGGCCATGGAGGCGGGCGCACCAGGGATGTCGAGGTAGAGCCGGTCCTTGCCCCTCCGTAGGAGGAGGGGGACGGGAGGGCGACGACTGTTACCTCGACGGAGGAGGAGGACGATCTGCATGTTAACGGTTAAGATTAAAAGATAAAATTATTAAACGTCTACACATGACATGTAAAGTTTAAAGAGAAACTAAATTATAGATATTAGGAAGATCCCGTACGTGGACTTCTGTCCGACTGACCGGCTAGCCTATACTATATTTATGTTGGACAAGATTTTTACATTATTGAAGTGAAAATTGAGTCGCGGTCCTAAAAAAATATGGACATGATTTTGACTGTGAAAACACACTTAGAATAGCCAAGCAAATTATATTTACCGCTAAATGCAAAACTACAATGAGCTGATCCTCTTTATCCATTTTGACCAATTGTATTATTTTCTTATATTCATATCGGCAAAACTTCGTGCAGAAAGTCCGTTGTGCGACGGCATATGTAAGTTGTCAAGATAATTTATGTGTGGGGAATGGCACCTTATACATTTTTTCTTCGGATTTGCATCTATGTCCACAACTTAGCCGTTGAGGTCTTAATGAGATGTGTAGCTCATGGACTCTTTCCAAAAAAAAAGACAAATTCAAACGTATATCAATTGAGTCAATATTAGTTGTGAAAAAAAAAGGATGGAGTCAATATCCAGTACGTTGGACGATAGTAAAAGCAAAAGTTATTTTTTAATCATGCTCAGCTAGAAACATACACCTCTAAATATCTACTGCAAGTTATGTACGATGCGGCATGGTAGGTAGAACGCGTGGTTGTTCCATGGAGAGCGCTCTCCCTTGGTCGCTCCGAGGATATGTCATCTTATTGCGGTGGTTCTCCAAGATTTGCAAAGAAATTTTGTAAAAGAAAAACTTGATAGTCATGTATAAATAATTATGCCCTTGCAACTTCTAAGAATAATATAAAATAAATATCTAGCCTCGAGATGGATGTTTTCTTTAGGTTAATCATGCGGCCCTTATAGTTAGGCACTCAACAAAATTAAACTTTACATAAACATCAAGGAACTAATGCTTGGTGGATCCTAATTATTAGTTAGGCAACCAACAATGCATACATGGCATGACAGATGTAAAAAACATTGTGTGTGATTGATAGACATAACTAATAAGATCCTCTGGACGCTCAATGGATACACATGTTGACCCATCTATTCTTTGCCCCAATCATATACTGTGTAGCCGAGTCACGCCATAGATCCATAGTCATGGAAGCATTATTTGAGTAGTAAGTAAGGAGCAATGCTTAAATTGAAATCTTGAAGTCGAACAACGATCTATTAGTTAATCTTTCCGCATTCTTATTAATATAAATTCGTTGAAGACTAATGTGTGACTGCGTAACCTTGCCTTACGGGGAAGATAGGTTGGAACATGAAAAGAAGCTTTGCATAACCTTACATGCTAAAGTTGGAACATGAACTGGACAGGAGCATTCTGAGTCTAGAACAATGACATGGTTAAAGCATTTGACAAAAATTGTGTCAAACAAAAGATATATATCAAAAGTGCACGGCGTGCATGGAGAAGGCTCAATGGTTAGTAATTAGGGATGTACTTCCACAATGAAGAACTGTGATATATTTAGGGACATATGTCAATAAAAAATTTAACATTCTTGTCAAGATAACTCACTAATAAGATTTCCTATTATATATCCACAACAAGACATGCATATTTTCTTATTCAAAAGAATAAAAAATATTCTAGAACTTTAAAATGTGTGGTTTATAGGATTATATTCGGGAAGTTTTTGAGGGAAGACACACTAAATTAAAGGACAACTTTGAAAAATATTATTGCCTATTATTTAATTTGTTTTTCCCTGGACTAAATTAACACATTTTAGTGTCAACTTTCATGGTTTGTGATCATTTAATAGGATATTTCAATACAATGTTGTATACTAACTAAGTCAGCCATGTATTAATACTCATCTTATATACATGAAAGGACAAATTACATGTGATCAGGAGCTTAAAGCATATGATCAGAAAGAAGAGATACAAGGAAGAGAGTTAAAAAAAAGATACTATCTCCATTTTAAAACAGACAATGGTGTACAATCCTTTAGTCAAACTTTGATTATGGGAGTATAAATATATACTAAAAGTGTGCCCAAATAAAATTTTTGGTTGAGAATATTTTATATTTTATTTCTTAACTACATATTCAGCGCTTCAGATAGAAAATAAGGTCAACATAAAGATTGTCGAAGTCTAAGAAGTCACATGTTTCTCAAATGTGGGAGGGTGCCACACATTCGAGAACATATATGGAAAGTAAATGAGAGAAAGATAGATCTGCAAAAAGCAGAACAACAATTACTCCCTTTGTTTCTAAGTGTAGGGTGTATAGTTTTGGCATGAAAATTGACGAACGCACTTGGAGGGATAATTACACAAGTTTTTTCTGAGATTACTCTGACTTATTAATATGAGAAAATAGAGGTGTTTGCATGAGCTAAAACTACGTAATCAAGACTCTAAATTTTTGTCTAGACGAGGGGTGCAACATTGTACACCCTATATTCTGTTTTTATTTTTAAAAAAGCATCTTATCTAGAAACAAAGGAAGCATTACGTACATATTAACTAGGGAATAATTTATCTTGCATCAATAATTGTGCACTTATCTCAACCTATTTACTACCTCCGTTTCAAGGCTTAACATTTTTTTTTTCAAAAGTCAAACTACCTAAACTTTGACCAAGTTTTTAGAGAAAGATATTAATATTTATAATATATAATTTATACATTATGAAACATATTTTCACATGGTATCTATATAATATAATAGTTTTTGATAGTTTTTTCTAAAAGTTTGGTCAAACTTCACATGGCTTGACTTTTTAAAAAAGTTATATGCCTTAAGCCTTGGGATGGAGGGAGTATATAATATCTAGTAGAAACGACACATATGACCATCAGTTTGATGTTTTTAGAAAGGGCATTCAAATTCTTGGCTCCAAAATGAAAAGGTGTTCTCAACATAGATGATATTTTTGTTTACCATAATATATTCTGTTGGCTAGAGATTTATATTATGATTTAATATTTACAATATCAAATACATGTAAAATCATAGGTTTATTGCTTGGTTATTTAGGCGCACAAAATATGATTCCCTCGCACTAGTGTGTAAAATGGAAATACAGAAGTTCAGAATGAAGAATGCATCCCCAAATAAAAATCAATATGGCACCTCCCACATCTCTAAAGCAGAAACCTAAAACAAATGCATTTTTGTGCCTGCAAATGGAAATATAGTAAGGTTCAACGATACAGTCAAATTAGATACTAACGTAAAACTAGAGACCCACAAAAAATACCATGGTTAATGTGATTTTGTGTAAGATGATGCCTCAACCTTGACAAGCCTCGCATCGCCTACCTTGCAACGATTAGACCTGATCAGCAACCTATCCTTGACGATTGAGGTCCTCCTGGGCAAGGTTGAGAGAGTGGGCGGCTGCAGGTCCAGCGTAAGTATTGGTCGCAGATATCACACACGATGGTCATGTTTTCGGCCGCCAGTCCGCCATGGTCCTCCCTGATTTCAGCAGTTACGGCGTGTTGCGACGATTGCGTGCTGCGGAAGGCAGGTTGTGCAACTGTGGGAAGATGACGGCAGGAGGTATAGTCGTTCATAGAAAAAGTGTATTTTTAGGAGGTAGTGTGAAATTAGATCAGAGCAAGACGAGAAGGATTTAGGTAGCGGGTCGTTTTTCATGATGTGTTTGGTACCCTGTTAGGCCTTTTATTTACTTCTCTCGTAATTTTATCCTCAAATGGTTTGAGATGAGAGATAATTTGTTCACTCAATCCTCTCCAATCCCGTGAAACTCTTTCCTAAAAATACACTACTATGGAGAAGAGTTCCTAATCCAGACAAAGGTAAGAGAACTTGTGGGGGTATCTGAATTACCCCGGCCAAAACCGTCTTGCTAAACGTGCTGTTGAGATTTTGCGGGAATTGGAATAATCTCCTTTGATCCCCATATACACTAGCCAATACGAGAGAGAAGTAAACAAGCCGTTAGCAATATTTATGGTGATTCGGACGTTAGATTTAGGTAGTTGGATGGCCAAGATGATTGGGATTTGTCACTCTCGCCCTTTTTTTGTTAGTATAGAAATAAAAGTATAGATTGATATAGATCTATAAATATTAGGGCAGGTTCAACCCGCACCCCCTTTCTTTAACATGCTATACATTCTTGGGTCCAACAAAGCAAATATCCGACCATCAACAAACGAACTATGTACTCTAAACATCTTATATGAGATCCTAAAAGAAACAAAAACACACAACCTGATACGTCTAGAATAGCCCACACATCTTGCTATACTGGTAATAAAATCCATATCGGATGCCTCGACGGTCATGGGGAATAATCCGAACTTGTCAAGCATATATATTAAGTTAATATGTGTTGTGATAGGACTAAGAATCAAGATGAACTTATGACAATGTTAGTTCCTTTGTATATAATAGGCATTATCTGGTCCTTACAGCGGATGATACTAATTTTGGGTATATGATGATGATATGATCATTTATCAATTATAAGGACGTGCTTTTATGTTGCATTGTCTCCGGGAAGTGTTGCCCTGCAGATGAGTTTGATGTTTGTTGCTTTCTATCTTTTTTAGTCGTGTCCGAGTTGCTTATACACAAGTAAAATCCATGGTATTAACAACTTCTATTGAGCACCAAAAAGTGTTTAGTGAAAATGAGCAAATCTATAGCTTTTACCCCTAATGACTACCCATTCTCATTCTTTTTATTTTCTTAGGTCATAATTAGACGTTGTCGTTCATTGAATAATACAATCTTTGGATCCTTGAGCTAATTTTCATACTTTTCTCTATTATAGGTACTTCATCGTTGTTGATGATATATGGGATGTGAGTGCATGGAATACAGTCAAATATGCTCTGATGGATAGTAAATGTGGAAGTAGAATAATCACTACTACTCGCATTGTTAGTGTTTCGAGAGAAAGTTGCTCTTATGATGATGATATGGTTTATAACATGCAACCTCTCTGTGATGACGACTCCAAAAGACTCTTCTATAACAGAATATTCTCAAGAAATAATGTGTGTCCTACTGAGTTACAACAAGTATCGATGAATATCTTGAAGAAATGTGCGGGGATACCATTGGCCATTATTACTCTAGCCAGTCATCTCGCCAGTAATCAACAAATAAAACCCATTAGTCAATGGTATGCTTTGCTCAACTCTATTGGTACCGGACTTACAAAAGGAGATACTAATTTGGAGGAGATGAGGAGGATATTATCTTTCAGCTATTATGATCTCCCTTCTCATCTGAAGACTTGTTTATTATATTTGAGTGTTTTCCCGGAAGACTATGAGATTGACAGAAATCGGTTGATAAGAAGATGGATTGCTGAAGGATTTATCCAAGGTGACAACTTATTTGAGCTTGGGGTTAGTTACTTCAATGATCTTGTCAACAGAAGCATGATACAAGTGTCAATATTTGATAATGATGGTGAGCCAAAAAGTTGTCGTGTGCATGACATGATGCTCGATTTAATATGTGACTTGGCAAGTGAAGAAAATTTTGTCACTATAATGGATTTTATCAAGGTGGACACGCCTTTGGAAACAAAGGTACGCAGGTTATCCGTCCAAAAGTTGGACCTCGCCAACACTCGTCTAGCTACCAGTAGCATCTCACAAGTGAGGTCTTTCACCATTTTCAGTCCTGCTATTAATCAGATGCTTCCTCTACCAAGATTTGAAGTTTTGCGTGTATTGGACCTAGAAGATTGTGATCTTAGGGGAACTAGTGTCCATCTTGACCTTAATTGTGTTGGTGATTTACTGCACCTGAGATACCTAGGGCTAAGGAAAACAAAACTCCGTAAGATCCCTACAGAAATAGGAAAGCTATTGTTTTTACAGACATTGGACTTGGAAGGGGTACATAGGAATGTAAAAGAATTGCCGGCAAGTATTGTTCAACTGAGAAATCTGATGTACTTACATGTGAATAAGGGTACAGATCTTCCAGTAGGGTATAAGAATCTGACGTCTCTCCAAGAGATAACACGCCCAAAGTTAACACAAGATGGTGATCCGGAAGAGCTGAGCTACCTGACCGAGCTGAGGGTGTTGGATTTTTGTTTGCCATCAGGGTATCCTCTAGAGAAGCTTCTTATTCTATTGGAGTCTTTAGGTAAACTGCACAAACTGCAGATTCTAGTTATTACCACTGATGATTACAAGAAGATTGATAACTTGGGCGACTGGGTGCCCTCTTCACCACAACTCCGTCGCCTTTGGTTGGAAGGGTGGTACCAGGCGATGCCGACAGGGATTAGTTCTTCGTCCCTTCCTCTTCTTTTCTACCTGGATATATGTGTCCATCAAGTGCGACTGGAGGACATTCAGGTCCTTGGGACTCTGCCTGCTCTTCGTCATCTCGAACTGTGGTCTGACGACGTGGATGTGGACACTATCACAGAACAAGAGCGTAAAACGGAAAGGTCGTTCGTGCTTAGGACTGATGCGTTCCCTCGTGCGATAACCTGCTGGTTCCAGCATGTTTTATTTGCTCCCCATATGTTCCCGAGAGGAGCTATGCCCATGGTTAAGAAACTGTATTTCGGTCTCCTGGTGTCAGATATTCTCAGCGGTGGTGACTGGGACTTGTGCTTAAGGAACCTCCCTTCGCTCGATACTGTATGTATTAAGATCCACGGTGAGGACAAGAAGAGCGATAGGTATTATGAAGCAAAGACTGTTGTGGAGACAGTGGGAGACAACCATCCCAACCGCCCCTTCACCCGTACCTGGGAGCACTGAAGAGAATTCTCCCACGGAAACGTGTATGTATTCCCATCTTCATGTCTTTAATTACTTCCGGTTTCCTTGTTTTTCAATCATTCCTTCTTTTTCAATTGCAGCCTCAGGAGAAAGGATGAATCCGTACCGCAGGGATGATTGAAGTGCGTTTAGTGTCATTTAATTCTCGTCGCTGTCATTTCTCCACCTCCACCGCGCCCCCACGAGTTCCGTACCGCAGGGATGATTGAAGTTCAGTGATACTCTGCTTTTGCTTCCATCAGTTAAAGACTACTCTATTACTCTGCTTTTGCTTACGTCTATTACTCTGTTTCCTCAGTAGCTTGCAGTTTTCAGACTACTTTCCTTCCTCGAAAAATCATCTAAATAAAGGTGGCTTTCCCTTCGGATCGATGTGTGGTTCGCATTTTCAATTTAGCTAGTGTCGCCTCATGTTTTTTCTGCATATGCGATGAGCTACTGTGCTAGTTGGTCCGCTTGTTAATTCAGTCTACTCTCTTGTGTATTACTAAAGTCTACTTGAGTCAACTACTCCCAGTGAACAGCATTATATGCGTTTGATTCGAGTTAGTTCTATGATATAAGGCATCATTTGTTAATATGTGGCAATTTTATTTAAAAATTTCACCAATTTATTAATCAGACAAAAAAGTTGTGATGCTAAGCCAACGAACATGAGAACCGATCAGATCTTAGGATATTTAATTCTCGTCGCTGTCATTTCTCCACCTCCACCGTTGCCTCCAAGCACTTGCACCCGCGCCCCCACGAGTTCCTTTGAGGGCAAGATGAAGTTCAGTGATACTCTGCTTTTGCTTCCGTCAGTTAAAGACTACTCTATTACTCTGCTTTTGCTTACGTCTATTACTCTGTTTCCTCAGTAGCTTGCAGTTTTCAGACTACTTTCCTTCCTCGAAAAATCATCTAAATAAAGGTGGCTTTCCCTTCGGATCGATGTGTGGTCCGCATTTTCAATTTAGCTAGTGTCGCCTCATGTTTTTTCTGCATATGCGATGAGCTACTGTGCTAGTTGGTCCGCTTGTTAATTCAGTCTACTCTCTTGTGTATTACTAAAGTCTACTTGAGTCAACTACTCCCAGTGAACAGCATTATATGCGTTTGATTCGAGTTAGTTCTATGATATAAGACATCATTTGTTAATATGTGGCAATTTTACTTAAAATTTTCACCGATTTATTATATAATCAGACAGAAAGTCGTGATGCTAAGCCAACGAACATGAGAACCGATCAGATCTTATGATATTTGCCGGACACATGACTCCATGTGTCCATCTTCCTCTAGGCGCTAGACGCACCACCGCAGCGAGAATAGGATGAGAAGAACCTCATTCTACTTTAGGATGTAGGCGCCGCCTCATCATCCCGAAAAAGAGACTGAAAACAACTTAAACAAAGAATAGAAACCCTCCTGTCGGCGAGAAACCGTGGTTTGCCGCACCTCCAAGGTTGTAAGTCCACCGGAGACGGAGTAGACCAGCGACGTCACATGTGAGGGGATGGAAACCCTAGATGGGCTTTTATTGACTGCCGATCACATGTGTCTGGTGGTTCTTTTGATGTTTGTTCATCAAAGTTTCTAATAGACTATCCTTAGAGCATCTCCAACAGAAGTCGTATAATAGCGCAGCACACAAAAGCCGCCGATTTATCACAAGGCCGCATGTCGGAAAAATGCCACGCAAAATTTTTAGGGCGCTATGTATTTTGGCGAATTGCGCCCATATTTGCCGTTTAGCTCAGCCCAGTAGCAAAAGGTACAACGACCGCACGAACGCCAACTGTCGCCTAAAAAATCCACGTGCACGCCATCTTCCTCTGACACCGGCGTGGACCCTGCCGCCGCCGCAGCAAACCCTAGCACCACCGTCGTGAATGTTGCATCTGCCCGCAGCCTCTTCAATGCATCGCGGCCATCGAATGCGTGCCGCGCCAGTTGCAGATAGATGCGCCCCGCCGCGCGAACAACTACCACCGCCACGACGCGCAGGTTCTTATCGCGAAAAAGGATGTGGGGAGCGGTCGGGCGGCGGCGTATGTCGGGCAATGGCAAGGCTAAGGTCGCGGTCGTCCGACGAGCGCCACCATCGCCAGAATTCGAGGCACCACCGCCTCTGCACACTTCCTTGACGCCAGATGCGCGCGATGTGGTTGACGAAATGCCTCATAGGAATGAAATGGACAAAAGTCAACTTTTTCCCCATGTAGATGAGTTGAATTTGGCATGTGATTGTGTTGCTATATATGAAGTGTCGATGACGAGGATTTCATGACACATAGGCATGTTAGTTCAACTCATTCACAAGAATTTTGGTCTCAATATGGTGCACCACAACCTCAAACACAAGAGAAGTTGGACGAGAACGGTGAAGGTTTGATGGATGCACCGAAAGGAAGAGCAGAAAATTACACACCGAATGAAGACCAACTTCTATGCAAGGCATGGTGACATATCGTCATGGATCCAATCGGTTGGCGCCCACCAATCAAGAGATACATATTGGGCGACGCATCAAGGAGTACTTTGATGGTGAGAATACTAGTGACATTGAGCGCACCGAGAGATCATGATGTTGAACTTTGATGGTTCATGATGTTGATGGTTATATGTTTGTGTGAACTTTAATTTGTGTTGAACTTGATTTTGAGTTGGTGATGAATTTTATCTATGTCTAGTTAATGGTCGATTTATTTGTGTTTGTTTGATCTTCGCATTTGCATATTTGTGTTGTTTTGTGTTTGCTGCGGCCGCGCGCGCTGCAAAATAGAGAGTCCGGTGGAGGGCTATTTTTGTCGCGCCGCAAAATAGAGCATCTGTCGGTGGAGCGTGGAATTTTAGCATGCGCTGCAAAGGCTAAAACGGCGTTGTAAACGATTTTTAGCGCACACTATTTTAGCTCTTGTGTTGGAGATGCTCTTATGGTTTCAAGTCACCCACATAGCACCATGTCTTCTCTTGCTGCTGATGTTTCCTTTAATTCCCTTGGTTTTCCTTGTTTTCAGAGCGCCTCTCTCTAAGCTCCCCTTTTTCCTTCATTTTCCCTATTGCAGCCCCAGGAGCAAGGACGGCCCATCGATAAGACCGAGCTTTAAATTTGTAGGTAGCGTTTGTTTAATTAGTTCATTCACCCTCTATTATATTCGATCTTAACTTCGCTCATCCACCAGGAATGTTAGACTTATATCTGCGTTTGGTATGAACTGTATTTGACTCTTGTTTCTGCATACCATTGCGCAGGGTAGATTGATTCCGTCCCCGGCGGCTCTGCGTCTTATATCGACATCCGGATGAAGTTATCTGCTCCTTCATGTTTGTACTCTGTTTTTTCCTTCCGTCAGTCCAAGAACGAACCTTCAGTTCACTTGTACCAGCTGCTTCAGTACTACGTAGTACCTAGCAGTCCTAGCTCATGATCATCTCCCCTTAATTGTTTTTCCTGTCTTCTCGTTGGTGTAGATTGTGGAAGATGCACTTCTTGCTTGTGTGTGTTTTCTCATTATTAAGCTGCTTCCTTCGTAGCAGCTTTATATAAGACTCGTTTTTGTAGACTTATTTTGAAGTGAGCTCTGCTCCGGTACAACCCCCACCCCAAACTTAAGGGTATAAGTGTCTTTTTCCATAATTAGTAATTATCCTAATTAAATAGCTGGCCCCAGATCTAGACCTGGGCCCGTATATCCAACTGTATTATACGGCACATCCTGCAGGGCATTGATCACGCGCTCCTCGCGGCAGCTCGACGACAGCCACCTCAGCGCGCGCCATCACGGTCCTCACGGCCTCACCGCCGATGTCTCTCCAACCGCACTCTGCAGGTACTACCGGTCGAAGTCCTCAACTAGCTAGGATTAGCGACCGAAGCATGCATGGCACGGAGATCCTCGCATCCGATACGGCCATGCGGGAGAGGACGATCTCGTAGAGCAAGTAGCTCCGTCGCCACACAACACTGACTTTGGTTCGTGTACGTGTCGCGCGTCGGCTGTGCAGTGCATGTGTGTCGCGCGACACCACGTAGGACATATGACTAAGCCACTACAGGAGAAGCTTGGTATGCCTAGGGCTTATTGTCGGCGTAGCCAGGAAAATCCTCGGCGACGCCACGCCGACGGCTGTCCCGGCGCATGCTCTCGGCGGACCTCTCCCGTAGGGGCAAGACCGTCACAGAGGTCAACGCCGACGGCTGAGTTTACCAGCCCGACGGCGACCACACGCCTGGCGTACCAAGCCACGTGGAGGCTGGTACTACGGCCCGACGGCCTCCGGGCGCACGCCGCCACGGAGGTAGGCGACGGCGCAGCCGCTACGCCGACGGCCTCCCTCGGCGACGCCACCGCCACGGGAGGCAACGCAGCGGCCGGAAGCTGGGCTGGCTACGCCGAGGGCCTTTTGCGTCATGAGCGTGACCATTTGGTCACGCTGCATTCCCACGCCGAGGGCCTTGCCGTACAGTATCAAATGCATTTTTTTTTTGAATTTTACAGCAGCCATACATCCATGCATACATCCATACATCATCATCCATACATCCATACATCATCCATACATCCATGCAATATATATTCCACACCAATTGAAACAAGATCACATATGCCATACATGTATCAACATCAGTCATACAAGATCATCCATACATTAGTCATACAAGATCATCGACATCATCACACATCCCTACAACTCGAGGAGACAGGTGTACCCGAGATCTCCCCGTGAAAAGTGGCGACCGCCGAGGGTTGCGCCCAAGAGAAGCAGCAAGAGCCACCCGGCGAGGGAGTAGGAGAAGTGTGAAGATCGGGAGAACCACCGCAGAATGGCCGTAAGATGGACCATGGTCATGCGGTGTGATCGACGCCCATCCGGGCGTGGCCAAAGTGCCGGTTCCTGTAAGCTCTGCTCCCTACATGTTGCCTACATGTTAGCAACTTGCGAGGCAAAGTAAAGCGATAACCAGTGGGTTAGCAAAGAACTTACCGGTGTTGATGCGTAGTAGGTCCTAGCGAAGATTTCCTTCGATTGCAAAAATGGTGCCGGACCTGGCATGGGAGGCACGGGCCCCAAATCTCTATTTTGCCCAGTTTGAATATTCACCATCATGTCCTGCAAGATAGTTTAGAAGTCAGGTCGTAGTACAACAAACGGGGGGAAGTGGGACTTGTATCTTTTGCAAAAATAAAGGTTCGAACTTACATTTACGTATTGCATGTAGATCGCAAGCGCCTCTTGATGCTGCCGAAAGGCCACATGATATTCCTCATAAACGGTATCGTAGGCCGCGTCTAACTCAGGATACAATTTCAAATACAAGGAATCTCGCTGCTGGTTAGCCATGCAGAACAAAAGTCATAAAGATGATGAGAACGAGAAAACTTACATCCTCGGCGAGTAACGAGGCTGGTCACGAGGCGATAGGGGGCCCATGGGTAGGTAGCCTTGAGACGCCAGAATCTTGAGGCGCCCATGCTGCAATCCGTGCCCGACAGACCAACGACTCGCGTCGATCTCCGCGTGAATGGGGTCAACCACATGGGGTGAACCTTCACCATCGTGTCAGTTCCCCAAGTCGCCGGGCAAGGCCAAGCACACGGGCAACGAGGGTTGAGGCCCGGTAATTGGGCTTTTCACGCATCATCTCATAGACGGCGACGCCATGAATCACCTCCCGGTTGTGCCTCGCCACCAGATCGCGAAAAAGAAAATATTATGCATATGAAGTACAAACATAAGGTAAATGTACGCAGGTCGCTCCATGTATATATGTACCACCTTCCCTTGAAGCGGTCAGTTGTTGCGGTTTCGAAGCATGCGTTCACCATCGCCTCGCTATCCGTGCCCGCCGACAAGGCCGCAAACTCGTTCTTCCGAGCCACCTGCCCCTAACCAGCTCCTCCCATGCGAGTCGATGCGTCGCCTAATCGATAACCTAAAATTCAATAGTCAACTCCAGACAATGCAATGGCAACTTAGAAGCAATGTAGAATCTCATTGACATTTTACTCACCGACATGTACTCTTCTCAAGGCCATCGAGTACTCAGGATTAGGGTTCCTACCGACAATGTCTTCCTTCCCGACCTCACGCCTGTACCCCGTGGCTAGCGTCGTGACCTTCGGGTTGTACCACACCGGGGGTCAACTTCACAAGCCCCAAGCAAAGTCCTTCGCCTTCTCCGGTCCTCCTCGCCACACGGTAAAAGCACTTCAATCATGCATAAGAGTCATGAGTTAGCACGGGGTCATCAAGTATGAACATAACTCGAGAAATATGCCTTACCCAAAACTTGGTGATGACAAGATCAACAAATGCCGAAAGCCCGGACACGGTAGTCCGGTAGTCCGCCCAAGTGGTAGCTAGCTTCCTCACACCCTCGTGGTAATGTGATAGCCGCCAGAACTTCCTAATCGAGCTCCAACAAGGTCAAGTAGGAAGGCAGGCTTGGTCCCTGAGGAAATGTCCAATTGTCGCACAATAATAAACATTAGTACACAATTATTTATGACCAACATGAAATAAAATGTTTTAAATTGCCAAATTAGTACACTTACTCAAGGCCATCCGAATAATAAGGGCTTTCGCCCGAGTCCTAGGCTCAAACTTCTCGTGGACTCGATTCCCCACGATTCCGCAATTTCTTCGGCCCCACCAACTCGCGCTAGTGCTCGCCTCCCATCGGTCCCCGCCTCCCTCGGTCCTCGCCTCCTCTCATACTGCCTCCCTCTGACTCTTCCTCCTCTCGCCCTGAAGGCTGCTCTGTCAGAACAACTCAGAGCCACGCTGCCAAGAGGGTGGTGGGTCAAAGTCCACGCCTCCCAGTGGCACCTCGTCTCGCCCTCCTCAACCTCGGCTCGACCACCCCTCCGCCACAGGAGCAAGATCGGGTAACGTGGATTGGTATTTGGTCGTCTCCCACTCGTAGTTTTTTCTTACATTGCTTCGAGCGCATTAAGCAAGGACGAACCGGTTGCCTTGCCGCTGGTCATATTGTTCAATCACCGCATTAAGTAAGAGAAAACAGCTAAGCACAAAGACATAATAAAATGTATACACAAAGAATAAAGGCATAATGCAATTAAGAAAACAATACACAAAGACAAAATAAAATGCATTAAAAATAAATACTCACTATCATTTTCATTCTCATTCTCATTCTCACTATCACTATCTTTTGAGTAGAAATCGATTCTCATCAAGGGTGTAGGCTCATCATCGTCATTCTCAAGATGGAGCTCGAGCATACTTATGTCATGTAGATTCACCACCGAATCACCCCGAGTTTCTACATAGTTCCCAAGGTCCTCAAGATCAACCGGTTCTAAATCAAAGTGTCCGAAGTCCTCTTGCTCTTGATATAAAATTCCCTCGTACGTTACAGGGTTAATGTTGTTGTAATCATCCCTGAGGCAATCGGTAGGTTACCATGTGGCGATACCGAACACGACTTCCCAGCCCCGAGTTCCGCTTTCCGCATGGGTAGGGCAAATAATAAACTTGGTTGGCTTGGTGAGAAACAACAAAGACGTCGGCTCCGCTTATAGGTGGTTGAAGGCCTAACTTCAACTAACCCAATGGAAGGGTACTTCTCACCACCCCTTGGGTCAAACTAGGCACTTGAACACAACAAGATTGAGTTCGACATTCGTATGATTGAAGGTCAGCTCAGATACATTCTCTAACCTTCCGTAGTAATCAAGGGAATCGGCCTTTGGTGAACACCCCAAGATTTACTGCTTTTGCATTTCGCCTTTTCAAGTGCCTCTCGTATGGAAGCGAAACCCATTCACATCATACTTCTCATACTTCATGACGACATCATATACAACCTTGGGAAACACATTTCAGCTCATCCGACATCTCAACGTTGGGATCAGCTCCCACGTACAAGAGGAATTTGTTATGCTCAAGAGTTACGTGGAATAAGAGCGACAAGTCACATATTGCAAGGTAAGAGGGACAGGTTAGAAATTACTTTTTCCATAAACCAGGACACAAAATTTTTTTTATTTCTGGGAGCACCCTCTTTTAGTAGAGTGTCTAACTCCATGGGAGAGGGATCAGTCGGTCCCGACCACTGTTCATCCGTGAAATCGCTAAGAAGGAGAAAATAAGCATTAGACGGGAGACCGAGTTACTAGCTGCATAGAGAAATAGGGTGTTCACCATTTTACCTAATGAAATCGACCACTTCCTTCATGTTCATAAGCACATAGAGCATTATGCAATCCTTCTCTTCCTTCTAACCTATATTTTAGTCCTTTACCGCCTTGCCATCGGGAAATTGGAATAGTTCGAGATTGGGGTCATTCTTGGGCAGGTCGACATTGTAACGAGACCGGTTACGATAGTGGGAACATCATCGGCCGAGGGTTGTCGCGGCTCCGCCATCTCCCAAGGCATGTTGCTTCAAATATGCATGCTTCAATCTTGGCTTTGTTTCCATTATCTTTCAAATATACTTAAATTCTCTCTCAATACAAAATTGCCAACGAAATTGCATCGCTTCAATAGTGCTCGTCATGAGGTGCACAATGAGATGTGCCATCGAGTAAAGAAGCTGGAAAGATCATCTCCAAATTGCATAGCAACTCCCAAGACCTGAACTTGCAGCTTCAATCACCAGAGGACATATCTGCTAGCACGTAGGGTGAAGAAATGGCTCAACTCCGCAAGCACTCGCCATACTTTTTCGGGAGATACCTCGAACCATCACCGACATCACCGCTCAATCCATATATGATAGTCGTGACTCTTGAGCCTGCTGACTTGTCCCGTCAAAAGATTGACTCCTTTACTTATATTTGAACAATAACCGTCAGGGAACATCACGACGTATTTGAGCCACCTAAATGACTCCTTCTTTTGGACATTATCAAGGCGTAGTAGGCATGCGGCTTGAACCAATTCTTTCGATGGATGAGGAGGCTGCATGTGTAATCTCTTCCTATCACAAAGCTTCTCAACATCGACTCTAGCCTTGACATTATCCTTTGACTTCCCAGAATGTTCAGATGTGAAAAGGGACTCGACATTCTTTTCGTGTGCATCACATCGATGTTATGGGGAAGTTCGAGGTCCTTGTAATACACGAGATTCAAGTATACGCCACGCGAGTCCAATTATGCGTTACACCATATCCCGCAAAAATTGATGGCCAAGATCTAAGATCAACAATCGCACTTCTAACTTTGGTACCTCTTTACTTCATGCACAACTTTGCCCTTCTTGAAGTTCTTTCTATCTTCTCTCGAATGAATGATTTCTTTTGAGGTACCGATTCGTGTCAAACGCAACATATTTGCAACCCGACTTTAGCCAAAGGAACTCAAGTCGGTGCTTCACACTGGCATGGCCACTTACCACCTGTACACCATCCGCACGTTAGGGAGTACGCATGTCATGCATAGTATATTGTAACCAAACTTTCATCAAAAAGTTTCTCTTGATGCTCGGTCAGATGTCAACGCCCCGTATCCAAGAGTGGTTCAAATCATCCACAATCGGCTGCATGTAGACACTCAAGTTCTTCCCGGATACTGTGTCCCGGAATTATCACGATACAAAACATGGTCTTCCGTTGCATTAATACTCCGGAGGGAGATTGAGCGGAAAACATACACCGCCAAGAAATGTGACGAGGCCGACATACCATATGGGTTGAAGCCATCATTGCTATCGCAATTCTAACATTCCGAGACTCTTCCGCCCACCGGGGTATTTGTCATCGTTCTTCCTGCCTTACCATCGATGGATGTCCCATCTTCTTCCGTCTGCGTCTGCCCTCGTATCTTTTCCCTTCTTGTGCCACATCATCTGCTTGGCGCCTCGCCAAGTAAAGCCACCGGATTCTTTTTATGAATGGGAGATACCAAGTATCTTCTTAGCGACCTTCGACGCCTCACGACCATCCTTCCCTTTATCTCTTCATATCTAGAGGCCTTACAAATGGAGCAAGATTTGTCACCTCAAACTGTTTCCAAAACAAAAGGCAGCCTTTTGGACAACAATCTATCTTTTCAAAATCCATGTTGAGCTCCTTCATGAGTTTCTTCTTTTCGTGAAAGGTTTTAGGCAGACAATGCCCTTCGGGCAACATGTTACCACATGTTCTTAGATTAGCTTCAAAGTGAGAACGGTATGAGCATCGCACTTGTCGCCTAGACACCGAGATGGCATCGAGTCGAGAAATCTTTGCACCGCACAGAGGCCTCTTAGCCGTGCCATCATATCAAGGAAGGCCTTCGTTGGTCTTTCCTCCGGTTCTAGCGTTCCTCCCGGTTCGTGATTCCTCCCGTGGAGGTGGCGAATTTACTGGTCGGCATCGATAAGATCATCTAGCATGTTTCTAATCCCATCGTGCTCATTGCCATTGAGTCACGACGATCACCGACCTCTATCACGCTCGCATCGAAAGCAAAGTCGACTTATGCGGACATAGTTAGACATGTACCCATATTGCGTAAGGTGTTTGTACATGTCATCCTTTCCCGACGATGACGCTTAGTGCAATGAGCTAGGGACAAAGTGCCCAACCATTGCCTTCGAACCACGCTTAACTCATTCACTAACAAATGAGTGTCTGCATCTAATCGTCTGCTTTATTAGTCGCACTAATACACCATCGACATCCACCCATTATCGCCCATCCTCTTCGCTTTGTTGGGAGAAAACAAGAAATATAACATTTATATCAAACAGAGATTAAATGCTTCATATTTTTACGATTCATCAACCTACATGTCCAATAGGAAAAGAGGGTCCTAACAGTCACGGATCCGTAGGGTAAGTTCTCCTCGGTTCTACCTCGATCCAAGCAGAATTTCGGTAAGATTTCTCACGCTTCCTCCGATACACGCCTCGACAAAAAGCCAAGAGGATGTGCATCCGGAGAACAACGAGGATGCGCCACCGAAATCCTGTCTCGAATCGACGAGAGCCGTGGAGAACCAAACCCAACTACTTAATCCAAAATATGCGTAGACCACTAATGCATATTAAGTCACAGAACGCTTACGGGGATGACGCCTAGGTGACGCGACATACTTGGTGATCTAGACACGAAATAAACCTAGGTACAAGAGAGGCTTAACGGATTCTCACCTCAAGCGTGATCAAATCGTCAAGATGATCCGGACCCCGCTGTCAAACACTCCCCGCCACCCTCCCAGAATCGCAAAAAACATGAGAAAATGGTTAAATATCCAACAAATGCCATTATTGTCTAATCTACAATATACAATGCACATATGCACCTAAATAAATATAACTAAGTACATCTAACAATACACCTAAATAAATATAACTAAGTACATCTAACAATACACCTAAATAAATATAACTAAGTACATCTAACAATACACCTAAAATTAACTACATCTAACAATACTAACAATATACCTAAATAAATATAACTAACTACATCTAACAATACACCTAAAATTAACTAAATTACCAATACTAACCTAATGGGGAGGTGTCTCACGAGGGCTCCTGGGCAGGGGAGGCGACTGGGCATTGGGGTGGCCAAGCGTTGGGGAGGGGTAGGGCAAAGGTGGGGAGGCGGGGGCAACAAAGGGCAGGAGGCAGGCAAGGCCAAAGGGGGCGTGAGGGGCAGGCAAGGCGAGGCAAGAAAAGTGGGGGCAATGTGTGAGAGGAGGGTTGCTGGCAAGTGCTTTGGGAAGGGAGGAGGTCACATGGCCCAGGAGGCGGCAGGGCTACCGAGGAGACCCGAGGGGGGCTCAGGAGGCCGAGGCGGCAAGGCGAGTGTGAGGCCGAGGGCGTGGCTATCAATGAGTGGTTACCGGGCTAGGGGCGCAAGGAGGTTGGGGGATGGATTGGCAGAGGCGAGTGGTTCGCGTACGCCGGCAAAGACATACTGATAATGCTACGAGGGTTAAAGATTGCGGGCCGACGACGTAGCTAGTTTTTTTTTTAATTTTTTTTATTCATAAAAAATTATACAAAAACATTATTAATATAACAAATGAATAAAAAATAGAAGAAACAATAATATATTATTTTGGGTATACTATTATAGAAGAAACAATTGATGTTTACTAATATCCATGATTTTACTAAGTGTTAACGCATGTCCACAAAGAGGGTCACACTTGACTGCCCACCCCTAGACGCTCCTCCGACAAGGGTAGCCCACGTAGCTCTCTCTTGTTTTGTGTTTGTTTAGGTCATAGGGTGGTGTAAAACCATGTTGGTTCATGTTGGGGCACTATCCTACCCGGTTTACCTCGACGGGAGATTCTCCTCATAATGGGTCCTAACCTTCATTTAGGTTAGAGCGCATGCATGCGAGGGGACACATGCAAGAACCTATACCAACCTCCCACCACACTCACACACATATGCTAGGGTCACATGCAATTTTTCATCTCATTCCAATGTTCTCGTGGTCTTCCTCCCATGAAACTCGATCTCTGTAGGCAAGATTCGACTGCCCACCCCAGACGCTCCTCCCGACAGGTAGCCCGGCGTAGCTCTCTCTTGTTTTTTGTTTGTTAAGGTCATAGGGTGATGTAAAACCATTGTGGTTCACAAGTTAGGGCACTATCCTACCCGGTTTCACCTCGACGGGGAGATTCCTCCTTATACGGGTACGGAACCTTCGCTTCTAGGTTAGAGCGCATGCATGCGAGGGGGGACACATGCAAGTACCTATACCAACCACTCACCACACTCACAGACATATGCTAGGGACACATGCAAGTTTTCATCTGATTCCGATGTTCTCGTGGTCTTCCTCCGTGAAACCTCGATCTCTGTAAGACTTGATCGCCTACCCCCCTAGACGCTCCTCCGACAGGTAGCCCGCGTAGCTCTCTCTTGTTTTGTGTTTGTTTAGGTCATAGGGTGATGTAAAACCATGTTGGTTCACAAGTTGGGGCACTATCCTACCCGGCTTCACCTCGACGGGAGATTCCCCTTATACTTGCATTCGAACCTTCGCCTTTAGGTTAGAGCGCATGCATGAGGGGACACATGCAAGCACCTATACCAACCTCTCACCACACTCACACACATATTCTAGGGTCACATGCAAGTTTTCATCTCATTCCAATGTTCTCGTGGTCTTCCTCCCAAACCTCGATCTCTCAAGTGGCAAGACGATCGCCTACCCCTAGACGCTCCTCCGACAGGGGTAGACCATGATCTCTTGTTTTGTGTTTTTTAGGTCATAGGTTGATGTAAAACCATGTTGGTTCACAAGTTGGGGCACTATCCTACCCAAGCCACCGACGGGAGATTCCCCTTATACTGCACGAACCTTCGCCTAGGTTAGAGCGCATGCATGCTGGGGGACACATGCAAGCACCTATACCAACCTCTCACCACACTCACACACATATGCTAGGGTCACATGCAAGTTTTCATCTCATTCCAATGTTCTCGTCTTCCTCCTGAAACCCCGATCTCTCGGCGACTGGATAGTTTACCTCCCTAGACGTTCGATAGGGGTAGCCCATGTAGCTCTCTCTTGTTTTGTGTTTGTTTAGGTCATAGGTTGATGTAAAACCATGTTGGTTCTGCTGTTGGCACTATCCTACCTTGTTTCACCTCGACGGGAGATCCCCACTTATACGGGTACTAACCTTCGCCTAGGTTAGGGCGCATGCGAGGGTACACATGCAAGCACCTAACCAACCTCTCACCACACTCACACATATGCTAGGTCACATGCAAGTTTTCATCTCATTCCAATGTTCTCGTGGTCTTCTCCCCCAACCCCGATCTCTGGCAAGACTTGACTGCCCACCTAGACGCTCCTCCGACAGGGTAGCCCGCGTATGAGCTCTCTTGTTTTGTGTTTGTTTAGGTCATAGGTGATGTAAAACCATGTTGGTTCACAAGTTGGGGCACTATCCTACCCGGTTTCACCTCGACGGGAGATTCCCCTTATACTGTGTACCTGAACCTTCGCCTCTAGGTTAGAGCGCATGCATGCGAGGGGACACATGCAAGCACCTATACCAACCTCCCACCACACTCACACATATGCTAGGGTCACATGCAAGTTTTCATCTCATTCCAATGTTCTCGTGGTCTTCCTCCCATGAAACCTCGATCTCTGGCAAGACTCTGATAGTCTACCCCCAGACGCCTCCCGACAGGTAGCCCGGCGTAGTTTCTCTTGTTTTGTGTTTGTTTAGGTCATAGGGTGATGTAAACCATGTT